>WURS02454481.1:0-13982 GCA_011762765.2 Rhinocypha anisoptera
ACACACACCCTCCCAACTCCACCCTCGTCCTCGGGAGGGCCACCTGGTGAACAACGGCGGGGTAGCCTTAAGGGTCTTTCGATTAGGCGGAGGAGTTCCCGGTAGAGGTGTGCGCCTTGGTCTCAGGGGGTGGGGCAACCGCATAGACGTCCCTTGACCTAGAGAAAGGGTGTACGTACGTACGCCGCCGCTCGATCTCCCTTAAAGGGGAAGAGGCGGTGCATTGATGGTCTCCTCCCGGAACAGGTGATTCGATGTAGTTGTTATGATTGACCAGAGTTTGGACGCAGGAAATTAAAGATCTTGGCCGGCACAGTCTGTGAACTCTCTCCCACCCGGTCGATTGTGTTCCCACACCATTGCTCATCAAAGTCGGCTCCTTCAGGGTCGTGCGGGGGGGCAGTCCTCCCCCTGCGCGTAGGCCACGGCGTGATTTGAGGCACTAACGGTCCCACAGAGGTGCCGAGGAAGGCGGAAAAAAACAGGTGAGATCGTGGCTGTTCGGCAGCCTGAGAGTAGAGAGATTTTCGGGGTGTCTCATTTTAGGATCATTTCTCGATGATCGTGCGTATATATGTTCAGTCGTTCGTGAAAATGACCACTCGTGTGATTCGGTGGTCATTCTGGGATTGGGGTGTGTGTACGAATATGGCCACTCACAACTTGGCTAGAATATTCTCGAGCTGGTTTCGTGTCAAGGATGGCGTGCCATTTCAATCGCTCGCCTTTGATGACTCATCCTAAGCCTTCTGACGGTGCATTTCCAATTATGTCTCCGAAAATTAATTCAAATTTCCAAATGGAGCGACTCGGGCGGAAAATGGAATCGCTGTGCAAAAAATCATTGCCCCATTAGTTTTTTCATTGACTAATTTTAAGAAAAACATAACCAGTGTAGAATACTTACTGTAATGCAGCTTAGAAATTGTGAATTTAAATTCCTAACATCGTCCTTGTTTCCCGTAGGTGCGAATATTTCTGTAATACAGTGTCAGAATTTTCTATTACTGCACATTTACGGCCACGCATTTTTACCCAAATTTTCTCTCACTCTCACACTATGACGAAATACTCAAGGGCCTGATGTTTCATCTGCACCGACAAACAGCTGATTCATTATGTAGTCCAATATATAAATGTCTACTTATGCTATTTTCAAGTACCCTATGGTTTCCTTATCACCCCTGCTTTTATTATAGGACATTGTGGAATTTCTCAATGGATTTATTTATTGGACTCTGCTTTTTTCCGTATCGCGTACGTTTTGCCTGAAAGTTAAAAAAATACGTATTCTTTCTTATTCTACTGGGTTTTATTTTTGTCTGTAAAAAAGTTCGACTAGCTATTCGTTTATTAAATGGCATTTGTCGTAAATCTTTTGAAGTCTCCATATTGGTCCTTGGCTACTATAAGATGTTCTAATTTTGTGACTTGATAACTCCTCATTAATGTGAAATAAGAATTACGTGCTACGTATTTTTCCAATCTTCAGACACCTTAAGATGACGCCGTAGCGTTGAAACTAGTCGTACCAGATTAAAAATCTTAGTGGAAAAATACGTAGTACGTAATTCTTATTTCTCAGAAATGGATTTCCACATAGTTATGCCTGAAAATATAGAATTCACATACATACTTGGGTTATTACAAATTACCATATTTTCCAGGCAGTAAAGTTCACCGTAAAGTATTGGCCATATCTTTCAGAAAAAAGTATCCATCTCCCTTCGATACTGTTCATGGTGAAACTAGAGGCCATACACCTGCATTGGTGATGTTCATTACATTAAATATAGACACACCAATTCAGAGATTAAAGAACATACTTTCATTAATAAACAATAAACATCATCAATGCATGACCTCATCATCTACAGAAATATCATTATTCATAAGACGATTCAGGGTAATCATGCATCTTGTAAAATACCCTAAAGAAACAATAACAATGAACCCTTACTGAATAGCTTAAACAAATATGGCAATAAAATTCACTGAGGTACTTGGTGGAATTCCCTAATGACATCAATAAAGTATGTTGGTTTTGGTTGGATGTATTTTCACAGAATTATTCAACACGACCGGTAATCTTCCAAAACCAGTCGTTTTGAATAACTATATGGAAATATATCCAAGCAAAATCAAAATTTTACTAGTGTAAATATGGCAATGTTTATTTGTGTCACACAACATATGGATAAGCAGCCAAGTTTTCATAAATGCCTGATTGTGAAATTAATATCATTCAGATTTCAGCAAATCATATGTCAAAAGAACACTAGTACCTATGATATATTGTTGCCTGCATTGTAAGAAAGAATAATTGTTGGCGAAAAAATATTTCAACTGATATCCTAAACTGTAATTGGTGCTAATTTCAAATAAAAGTTTTCAAAACTTAGTTTACCTGCACTATATCACTGGAAACTCATTTCCCTATCCTTTCACTTATTCAATAACTTATGTAATATATGTTCAGTGGATGATTTTGATTTCGGCAAGTACAGGTTTAAATAGTTGTCCATAAAAGTAGTACAAGAAGAAAGAGTTGAAGAAGTTATTAGTTTTTAAACACCATAACAGACAGATGAATACGAAAAATGCCAGAGGATACAGGGAGATACCAATAATTGTTGGGTGTATAGAAGAAAAGCTTAAGTCTCTCAGTCTTTCAAGAGATGATGAAGTTTTGCATAACAATTTGGTGCTAATATATGTTATTCCAAATTCATGAGGATGAGTTTTCCATATGTCTGACAAAGGTTTTCACTGTATCCAATGGTGGTAACTCAGCTTTTAAACAAAGGTCGACTTCCAATGGAGCCAAACATTGTACAGGTTCATTAGAAATTAAGTCCATACCAGAAATAATAGCAAATGAAAAAAATTTATACCAGAATCAATGCAAATTATCATATGAGAAAATATCTGTGATTCAATATTCATTCATCATGACAGGAAAACTTGTTCACTGAAGTGATTCAAATGTATCCTGATAGGTAGTTCATAAAGTAACACTCTTTACTCATTACAAAATTTCAATCACATTATGATCTGCCATTGTGTTGTAAGCATGTGTGTTCAAGCGTATCTTACTGCGCAGGTCTGCTACTTGTCACCTGCATGGTGATGCCAGCTGACCAGCAGCAACAATCGCAGGAGTTTGCCAGTTTGTAGTCAGCCAAAGAGAACTGCATCTGTCAGACTTGTAACAAACAAATAACTTTCAACACATTGTTGCAACACTATCTTAGCTTTATTACTATGTCTTCACCATTACTTCTTAAAAATCTTATGACTCCATGATACTCTTCTTTTGACCTTGTCTCTAAGATCGGCATCATACTTGGACAAAGGTTGGGGGTTACAGTGCATGTGACAACCAAAATATCTACATGGTAAGATTCTGCATGCTTGGTCATATAATACGTACTACTGTGTTATACTGGATTGCAATTTAATAATAAATTTTATTAACATCTTAGGGTTATTTTTTGTCTCACACTAATTGGTTTCAGGTAATGCACAAAGGCATTAAACATAATAAGCATAGTAAAAATTAGGTTTCTAAAAGTTATTTCCGTTAATGCTTTGGCTTCTGTTCATTTAGTTACATGCAGGGTTCTAATTGTTAAGTATAGCAATGAGAATTCATAAATTACCTCACAGGAACTCCGGGCCAGTTTGATCATAAGTTTTAGAAACTCTAAACGTACTTCAATGGCTGGGTAGAAGATTAATTTCAAGAAAACTCCACCATCAGAAGTTTTTCCATCTTCAACAAAGCTATCACTTACAGTTCCAAATTTCCTTGACCCAAAAGCCAGCATATATCTACCAGCACCAGGATTAATGGCCAGAAGCTTGGTAAGCAATTTCAGTGCCTCTGTTAAGAACAGAGATTCTTTTTCTTTGCCACCTAGCAAAACACAAAATAATATTGCACAATGAATAAAGATTTTATAAATTTCTTTATCAGAAGTAGTGTGCAATGAAATAAAAAATACCTAATATGGAAAAAAATGCCAAGATGGGCAGGCCCTAATGCAATGAGCATTAATTCAGAGTTTTTAAAGAAATACATTGCATTTATATATGTAGTTAACCTTAGTTATTAATTATATATAGCTAACTTGAGTTTATATGGAGAATGGTACAATATAAAATACATATGGGAATTTTTTTTAAAAAAGTAGTAGTATTTTTGTTTATAGGGTGCTTCAATGGCTATGGTCATTTTGAACCTCTTCAACTCTTAGAAAAAACCCATCTGGACAAACACAACACCCATGGCCCTGGCGAGACTTGAACCCATGACCTTTGGGTTAGCCGGTCAGCACGCTACCCACCAGGCTAACCTGGTCAGCTTAAAACCAAGCAGGTTAAAAATAATATTAATTATCTACACAGATATGGGCAGAAAACATACTAATTTACAAATTACTTTTTAAAACTGTATTAAAATACAAAATTCAAAGTAGTTAATATAAAACTTTGAAACAAAACACAATAACTGCTTAAAATTACTTTTAAATTAAAAATACATTAAATAACACTAACAAAGTTTAATAATCCTCATTATTATCATAACTTAATCAATGTATGAACTATTCTGATAAATTTAGGCTCAAATGTCCTTACTGATCAGCTGCATATAATTTAACAGATTGTTAGACCAATTCTTTGTCCATGGCCAATTATGGCATTATCATTACGGATTAATTAAGACATTATCAGGCATATATGTTTAATTCATTCATTCATAATTTCTTTTCATTTTATAAATAACTCAGATAGGAAAATTGTTGTTTTTCTTTCGGAACAAGAAATGATTTCTTCTAATGCTGAATTTCATTTAGAATACTTATTTCAAAGAGACTAATTTGCAAAGGTAGAACAATTTGTACATTTTGCAATACATTTATTAAATGATCCAAAGTATTTTCATTAGAATAAAAAAATAAATTACAAACTTGACATACCTTTTACCTTATCAAGACAGCATATAGTCAAAGACTGTGGGATTAAAGTGAAGGTCTGCCCCAAAGGGCAAACATTTTTTCCAAACACTAAAGTGCCAATATCCATGGCCCATATAGCCCATGATATATCACTTCCTTTAGTTAATAAGCCAGTGTCTGCTTTGCCTACTACAATACCTCTATAACACTGCATCATAATTGGTGGTTTCCATTGAAAAGTCATATTCTGAAGAGGAAATAATAGTTAGTTTTTTAACATTTCCATTATAAAAATCTATTTAATGAAACAACACAAAAATGTTTCAATAAAATTCTAAAACCTCATATTCCTCAATTTTTTTATGTTATAACTAGCTAAAGACATTTAAAATCTTTAGTAACTTGCACCTTTTCGGGTTGTGAGGGATCAAGATGTGATAATAGTCTCTCCCACCCAAATCTCAAACCTAAACTTCACATGGTACAACCTGTTTATACCAACAAGGTGACGGTGATGGAAAGACTTAAGGAATAAGAAGTCACTTTCATATAGAGGGAAGGGGACCCTGATGATCTGGGGGGAGGAAACTACCCCTGAATATGAATGCGTCCACTAAGACAAATGACATCATGATGCGGAAACCACAGGAGACCACACCATTAATGACTCGCACTGGGTTCCCATGAACTGCATTGAAGCTGATTGAAGTAAGAAATGAATCCTTCTCAAAATAAATGTTTATCATCATTAGTATTTCAATCTTTAAGATTGGTTGATTGCAGCTCTCCATTCTTTCCTGTCTAGTGCTAATGCTCTCTCACCCCTTGGTTGTTCCTCACTCATCTCTTATAATATTTCCCCTATATTGGTTACTATTACTTCCCTGTGGGGTCTTCCCCTCTATTTTTCCTTTCATTATACTCTTCATGAACTCATTAGGTCTCAGGTTTTGTCCTATCCACCTCGTAGTTCCTTTGCTTATCGTACCCCAAACTGTTTTAACCTCTTTTGCTCTTCTGTGGATTTTCTCGTTTCTAACTCTATCTGTACACCTGATATTCAGCATCCTCCTCCAGCACCATGTTTTGAAGGTTTCTATTCTTCTCTGGTCTGCTTTTCCAATTACCTGTGTCTCTGATCCAGAGAGTGACATGCTCCATACAAACCTTTTCACATATTGCTTCCTTGTGTGCAGTGTTATCTTCTTTGAGCATCCTTTATTTATTTCGGTTTCTATTTTTCTTCTAATTTTTATTGGAACTGTTGTGAATTGATTCTGGTAAGGCTGGTATATTACTCTTCTGTCGTTGTCAACGCCTAGTAGAAACTCAACTTGAAAATGTTATTCCAGTCAGTTTACTTTTTTTATCTTCTTATATCTTCCCTGGTGAAAATAAAGTGTGCACAATAGTGTACAAGAAATGCGCAGAGTGTGTGTTCACACTATATATATATATATATATATACATCCTTTTCACACTTCTATCACATCTTATGCACACTTTTTTCAATTAAATGAAGTTTGCACCTTATTGCATTCCTTTCATTCACACTTCCTGCACACTTTTTGTCCAGCTCTTCTTTGACCCATTTTGCACATTAACTGCACACTTTTACACCACACACTTTGTCTACCTATTTTTCACACTATTCTCATTCTTTTTTTCAGAAGATGCTTTTTCCAGAAAAAGTTTTAACGCCATAATCCATTGATTTGGGAAATTTACAGATCATCCCCTCCCCCCCAATAGAATTTAGGTAATATACCTGACTGCATGCATGTTTAATTTTTTTAATGCTTTTACAATACACACTCTTAGTTGACCCTTTTTGTAAACTCTTAAAAATGGCACATTTTGTTCACACTTGTTGCACACTTACTGCCACCTTTCTGCACACTTTAGGTGTTCCAAATTAAACTTTCTACACACTCACTGCACATTCCCTGTACACTTTGGGCACTTCTTTCACACTCCATGTACTCTTCTTGCACATTTCTGTGCACACTTTTCACACACTATATATTCACCAGGGTTAGGTGACTCTGCATGATCAGAAGGTAGAGGTCACTACTTATATCTTCCCCTGGATAATTCCATCAGTAACTCTTTCCAATTGACCTTATCAAACACTTTTTCAAGGTCCACAAAACAAAGGCACAATTCTCTATGTATATCACATTCTTAATTATTGTTAACTCCTATTCTGTCTCTTGTCCCATTTCCTCTTCTAAAATCAAAATGTTCCTCTCCCACTCTTTCATCAATCTTGCATACCCTCTTCTAGCCCATAAATGTCAAATGTTTCTTATATTCAAATATCTAAACTTATCGGATATATTGTATCTATTATATAACTATATTTTTAAACGATTTTCTACACGCTGTGTAGTGTATTCGTGAGGAGCACAAAATTCAAATTGCTTTGGTTTTTTCAGTTACTTTTTATCTCAATGTAAATGTTTTAAACTTTTAATGGATTTACTTTTATAGGTTTAGTGAAAAAAAATTTTCTTACATCAGACCAGAATCCAACAATAGTTCCAATCTTGATTTCCAAGTCTGGACGGCATTCATTCTGTTCCCATTCCATAGATCCCAAGAAATTGACCAGTTCTCCATTTACATGTTTTAACCAATATTTCCAATCTCCCCTGGTGTAAGCTAGAAATTCTCCGAATGGAAACACATTCACTACCATCACATCAGTCCAAATTTGCTCCTCCGCCTTCAGTTCATCTTGGCATTCCGATTTACTTCCAGGGCTCAAGGTAAAAACTAAATCTAAACTTGTTCCTGCAAGTTTAGGGTTCTCCACATTTAAAATTTGCTGATTAATGTTTTTCTCCATAAGTCCTGAGGTAGTGTCAAAAAGAGTTACTTGGCATCTTTCTAATGGAAAAGGAGGACCTTTTGGACGTTCAAACTCCTGTAATACAAAGTTTTAAAAAATTGAGGAATCTTACATACTAACCCGAATATAGTCAGTCTGTGCCATTCAATTGTCCAATAAGGATTACAATCAAACATCATTTATATCATTAGATAATCTACTTTTCTACAAATAACTCTTTAAAAAGAACCACTGCTTATTTACGTGTGAGAAAATTGGAGGAATTCCAAGAAGATGTGCCACTTGCGTTACAGATTCTTCTTTTCCCAACTTATTAACTCGTCCGGCTAGCTTCTTTTTATGTGTGAGATTCACGAGCTCCTCTGATTGGGATAACATTGCGTCCACACACGTTACACATGCTCTCATCAACTGATACATGAAATCTGACTGTGTCACTAGAAATTCTTCAAATACTTTGGTCTCCACATGATTTGAGTAAGTTTTTAGTAACGCCAGCAAGGGAAGAAGCTGGCTCAATTCTGCAAAAGATTGCAATGGTTGCTCACAGTATTTGACAAGAAGCATCTCAGAGTAGGAAATTAGACGTTCAGATATAACAGTTTTTAGTAAAGTAGTGTCTTGGGAACAGTACTCTGTCACGTCTTGCAACATGCGAACTTTTTCAGTCACAATACAGTCGCTGTGCAAAACTAAATGGACCAGTTTCTCTGCAGGTGTTTGTCCTCCAACTTCATCAATGGGGGTAATACTTTCATCGGCACTGACACTTGAACCACTTGCTTCTGTTGAATCTTGTGCGCCAGGGTCTTTTACGATACTGTCCTGCGAAATCTGTCGTCTTCCAGTTTGCATCAACAGTCGCTGAAACAAGCTTGTCGGGCGCTTGGGTTTTGCAGCTTTCGGATCCTTCTCCATTTCAATGCTTTTATTATCTATTTCCCCTAAGTCAAATCTTATTAGGCATATATTATAGAGCTACGCAGTAGTGATAAAACCTTTCTACCTAGAACCAATCTCCAAGGATGACAGGAAAATTTTTCATAAAACGAAGTTGTAATGCGTTGATTCAGATTGGTGAAATTTTAGAGTGGTTCCAATAGACTGGAGCGGCTAGCGCATTGATAATCCTCGTCCCGCCTCGTCCACTGGCATTTCAATCGCTAAGGACAGCTAAAAACAGCTAAAAAGCCGTGGTCTGAAACATGATCCAAAAACTTGATATATTAGAAGTCATTTCGCCCAAACTGTAAGCAATGACAAATTATCATAAAGATTTAAACATTGTGATACATTGTATCTGCCCATACCATGTGCTACTATTGATGAAATATTACAGGTGGGTGGTACAGGTCATGACACTCCTTTGTCTAAAGGCGTCCGTAAGTGTGGCGGGAATTCAAGTTTACAGGTAAGAAAAAAGGGACCATTACAGCAACTACCCATAGCACTGTGAACGGGAATATGTAAAATTAAAACTTTATTGCCATAGAAATAGAGAATATGAATTGTTTATATTTTTCTGAAAATTTTCAAACGGAAAAACAAAATGTTTTTTCCACTTAAGATTTCAATTAACAGTTACATTTTATTTGGATTTGAGACAACATAAACTTTGAAGTTTTTCTGAATTAAATAAAATTCTGATAATGTATAAATATTATATTTTAATAAGAAATGATGGCCAATAGATGAAAATAAATGTTCCTTCACAAGGTCTAAAAACAGCATTAAAATACTTGTATCAGTAAAAGATTGCTAGATGGCACATTGTGAAACTTATACTCGATTTCATGGAAGGTTGACAAATTAAATGGGAATAAAGAATGCACAGAGATTTTAATATATTAATAATCTTAAATAAATGTTGTCCCTACTGGTTCCTGATGTAGCTTGTTTCAAAAGAGGTTATTCATTTTGCCTGATAATTCACACCCTCATGATACTTGGTTAAGACTTAAATCCTGACCAATTATACATGGGAAATTATACACCTCATCTATTTCTTAATCTTCCCCATGTTGAAAGAATGTATGAGAATCCCTGGAAGGTTGATTTTGGCTTTAGTAAACCAATCTGCTGACTGAAAAAAATGGTACCCCAAAGGAACAATACATCTAATAACCATTTGGATTATGACACAAGGTCGGGGACTATTCAGATGACATGTTTGGCAAAACCGTTCCATATAAATTCAACTGATTATGAAAGGGCAGAGAAATGAAAATTTGTAAAAATTTCACCAGGAGCAATTTACTGACCACTCAGATTTCAATCTATGGTCTTTATTATCACTGATACCCCAGTGAGCAGGGACCATGGCCGGGTTGCGTCTGGGCAGTAGCCGCAAGCCAACGTCCCAGGCCACGGTGGGAAGAAGGTGACAACCTCCCCCGATACAAGGCCCCCATGCGCTAGCACGAATGATGACGGGAGCCCACTGAACCTACCAAAGGAGCGACACAGCCCCAAAGAAGCCAGACCCGCTTGAGAGGACCCGAGAGCCTGGGCTCGTGTGGACTCTACAAGGTGTCTACACTTCACGGCTCCAAGGCTTTTGCCTCTTTCTAGTTATTCTCCCTCAAATTGTGATCGTGGTCCTTCACGCTGTGTATTCGTGCACATAAGGATGACGAAAACTCCCAGCAATATCCTTCAAATTTCATGCTGCAGAATATGACAGAGCAACATTCTCATCTCGTTTACGTGGTTGCTCATTGTGCTGCGTAAATATTTCAGGGTTGGCATTCGTGAACTCTCATCTGCTAATATTGTTTTTTTTTTAGTTTTCTATTACGACACTGTAAACGAAGAGCTAATTTACTGCGAGACGGTGCAATATAGGTGAGTAACTATTTATAGGTCATGTCTAATTGCAGAATTGGCCAAATTGCACCACCGACTGACCGCGGGTGTTCGGAACCTTCTCCATCAATAAATATCTCGTTTGGGACAATGAGCGTTTGGACGTTGCTTTTATCTGCGAGACTCGACTCCGTAGACTGTTCGTGCATGATTGATCTCTATAGCGATCGAGTGCTTTCCTCTCCAAACTCACCAAGCACCCTAAAAGCGGTTTGGGGGAATAATTACATCTTGCCGACCTGTGCATTTATCTTTACCGTCATTGGAATTCAAAATCGGTACAATGTTTGCATGCACTAATTTTTTTGATGACTTGAACCTGTGGGCACTGTGAGTACATGTTGTTTAAATGCATTATTCTGCATGTTGAATAGATCTAAACACCTGTTTCTGAAAGGCAATCGCTCTTGTATCTGTGTTTCATCCGATGAAATGCCTCCGAATTACACGCCATCGCATTTTTATAACAATATTAATGCACCATTTGTTAATTTACAGCGTTCTTAAGAATTGTTATCGAATAGTGCTGCGATAGTCTGCTCAAAAAGGCACCAATAAGGAACTGTATTGGTGAATTTATCATTATAAAGTATAATTTAAGCTTTGAATAATTCTTTATTTCTCTGGGTCACCAATTCGTGTCTTTTGAGGAGTCCTCAATTAAGGTGTAACAATTACAAACTAAAAATTATTATAGAATGAATCAGTAGCGCACTGTTCTCTATAGACTGAACCCTATTTATTGAATATAATACATGCCAAATTCTTTTCTTATTACTGAAGATAATTATACTTTTTCTGATGAGACCTCGACGTCAATTTATTTCTGTCAACAGTCTTGTATTTATGTTTTCCTCGAAATAAGTAATTATTAATAGATTTTCAAACGAGAACAGTTTTGTGAAAATAATCTTTTCGAAAATTTCATTGAAAACAGATGAATCAAAATAGGTCTTCGGGGATCCACGTAACGTCGTCATATATATATCGGACGATATTCCTTGTGACAACTTAGAACTGCAGCCTGCATGCATCACATTATTTGTACTTGACGGATCATTAGAGGATTTAGAAAATAAAACCACTGGCTACTCAGAATGCCAAAAAAGAAATCTCTTCAACGAAATCCCGCTCTTTCCAAATTAGTTAAACTTGTATTCACTGAACATAAAAAAAAAAAAACTAATTTATTGCTTTGATGACTGAAGTTATTTTGCAGTTCCACAATCAGATGTAAATGTTATTTACATACGCATTTTCATAAATGCCGCTTTCATCACGAAGTCAATCGAAATAAATCACCCAGTCCTACGTTTTTTTTAACCTGAAAGATTTTGGTACGGTGAATCCGATTTCCCCATTCCATTCGCCAAATATTTTCCACTCGCAAATATAACTCATATAAATGTCATCGTACACAAAAAAATTCATCAATTTACGGGATCGTACTTCAGCGAAACATGATTGTTTAGATAACAAATTGAAAACAAATCTAAACAATTCTCTCTACCACTTTTCCACGTCTCTCTCTCTCTTTTAATATTTTTTCATTCGCTCCGTAATTTCTTTCGTCGAGGGCTTTAAATTTCCACGGAGGCACTCTCCTCGTAGTAATTCACACGGCGGTCCCGAAATTCCTCATTCCCTCACCTCACGCAAGGAAAGCGAATGCCTTTTCCGTTTCCATTCAAGTCGCCAATCCGGTTGAGCCTTATTTGAATGCATCACCGCTACGTCACTGTCAACACAAACTCGTGTTTTTTTAAAACTTCTCCCCGCGATTGACCTTTGAGGGCGTGAGTTTTCTTTCCCCGTCCGCTCACCTTGGCTTCGAAATAACTTTCGACCTTGTGACTGAAGATTCACAGGTGGTTCTGAGTTCCATCTTTGGATGATGCGTGTCGCTTTCGTCGTTTATTCCGTCGTAGACAGTCTCGTCTCTAGACCTTCTTTGAAATAGTTTTTCCTGATATTTACCATTGCTTTACATTTACCAACATTTTTTTCCTGAGGAAGTATCGCATTCTGACAGCGATTTAATTTTAATAATTTGACTGACAAGAGCAAAGCAAAGGGATTTAGACGGTTGAGATTAGCAAAGGTTAATTTATTTAGATGAGGAAGGAATGACGGGTGTATGTGTAATTTGTTATTTCAAGCGTAACTTTGTGAAATCGATTCATGCTGGAAATGAAAGAATTTCCGTTTTTAATGCGGAATTTTTTTTTTAAAGAAGCACCCGGGTTTCGAAGTTTAATGTCGTCATCAGGACCTGACGATGGAATTAAATGTCAAAATCCTGGTCTTTTTTTTCATAAAAGACTTGGAATCACAAATAAAAATCCTTTTATTTGCAATTATATACATTTAAAACTCACGTGCGGGGCCAGATAGTAGCGCTGAAGGGAACGTAGGTTACATTGGATGCAGTGAAAGTTAAAAAGAGTTGGCTGAAATTATATTAAGCTGGATAAATTAAATTGGAATACCTTAGAAAAACCTATGAATTGGATGGTGAGAGGTGGAGAAGGCAAGGATTGGAATGAAAATAGTATTGAGTGATTAAAAATTGAAAAAAAATTGAAAGTAGTGATTCGTTGATTAGGGTAAAAAAATAAAGGAATTGTTAAGTAGTGTCGTATGGAAAAATAAGACGACAAAAAATTAGGAAACAAAGAATTGTATGTTGCAATGGCGATGTGACGGAATTGCTTTTACGCAAGAATAGAATGTCAACACAGGTCGTAATGACACATTTTCCGTTTATTTACGGCGAGGGTTATTCACGAGGCTCTAATAAAATAGCCGGCGAGTGACAAGATAAAGGAATTGGGTCAAAGTGCATGGGCAGTCAGTGAAAGCGAAGCGTACGAGTAAAAAACGCAGTTTGGGAATAAGGTACATTCGAGAAGCAGGAAAAATGGGCGTAAGAGGTAATCCTGAGGTAACTCGGCGCAATGCGTAGCATTTGGACGAAATTTCTCAGACAACTGCAGAAAAAAAAGGACGAAGCGAATTGCGTGGATTTTAGTCATCACACGAATCGAGAGTGAATGTCTCAAATGCCGCTTTCAGTTCACTCGCGGTGTGGCCGAGAGTGTGAAAAGTGAACCAGTCGAATCCGTGGAAATCGTGGGAAAATTCCTCGATCAATTTCTCCTCTAAAACACATATAGCGCCGGGTTTCGGAGAGGATGGAAGTGTGGCACCGGGTTAGAATTAGAATTAGAATTTAATTTCTTTCGAGAACCTAGTCCCATGGACTATAGGTTCATACAGGTTTTGACAACAGAAAATTGAAC
>WURS02454492.1:0-13982 GCA_011762765.2 Rhinocypha anisoptera
GGGGGGCGGGTGGGGCAGGAGTTTTTGAGATGTGCTGGGGAGAAACCCTGCAGTGCGACACAGACTCCTTCTACGCCAAAGGGGGAGAGGAGACGGAGGGAGGTGGAGGGAGGGGCGGAAAGGAGAAAGGGGGGTTCAAAGGGAGGGGGGGGGAGCGAGTGTGGGAGAGATGGACGTGGGAGGGGAGGAGGGGGGGGAGACGAAGGAGGGAAGGGGCGGAAGGTGGGGGAGAGAGAAAGAGAGAGAGAGGAGGGAGGAGAAAAAATTTCGGGGAGCATGTGTACACGGCGTGAAACTTCGATCTTGCTTTTCTGAAGGGATCGGACGTCGGGGCGGAAGAAAAATATGGATACGAGCCTAAGTAAGCGCGGTTCGTCAGGAAGGGGACAGCATCATGTGGAGACAAAAATTCTTGAGGATCGAACGGAGGAAATCTACTTCGGAGATCCGAGCGGAGACTTCAATATTCCAAACGGGAGAAAACGGACGGGATGACCTACCACTTAATTTCGAATCCTCTTCGGCACGTTTGTGATCATGGCTCGGTGGTTCCCGGCGACATTCAGATTTCTTTCACTCTTCTTCTTTGCTAGCCTCGTCTTCTCTTCGGTGTTCCTCATTTTGGCTCATTTCATTTTCAGTCATTCCACCCTCTCTTGCCAATACAATTATTATACCGAATCTTTACTAATTTTTACTAGATTAAAAACGATTGGTTTATTCTGGCATTAAAGTGTGATCCCCATCGAGTTGCTTGTCCGCCAAGAAATCTTATACTCAGTATGATTGACGTTTTGTGATCCTCTTCAATCTGACCTTTGGAATCTACATTTGATAATTTTTTATGTGGGAATATATTATGAGACAAATTGAAAGCAGCGAAAATGAAATCACGAAGAATATCGTTTTTTTAAATTTTAAAAGTCATTCGGAAACAGAGGTCGTGGTAGCCCTGTGGGTAAAGTGATTGGCTCCTGACCGGGGAACCCGGTTTCGAGACCCGATGACGACTCCGGACACCTCCAGCTAAACCCAAACTGAGTGATTTTTCGGGTACCATATCTTCGTGGGAAACCACAGGCGGCACAGGGAAAAGAACTGGCCCCTCTACCCTGAAGTGTGAATTTCCACACGCGCGCCGTGGGCTTAGTACTAGGTAAGTTCTACCCTCACGTAAAATACCAACCTTCGGGTTGAATACTGCGAGTTTTTATTCGGAAACATTCTCTAGGCTGAACTTCAGTACATCAGTTTTCATCTCTTTCCCGTTAACCATGAGATATATATATATACGACTTATATGAAGTACAATATATTTTTTCGTAGCTGTGGATATTATTATGTCTGAATATATTTTTCTATTATAATATGAATATATTTTTATGTTATAAAAATATTGTAGGCTATGGGTGCATACCAAAGATTTAAACTGGAAGAAATTATTGAAATACTATTGTACGGAGTACAAATTGTAAACAACATACCCTGTTTAATAAGTAATAAAAGGCCTAGGAAGTTACTTGATACGCAGCCACATGCCAAAGAAATGTGACCTGAGTTGGAGTGCACTCGGCGTTAAAGAATAGTCTGGCTCGACCGGGATTCGAACCTGGGTTCCCCAATTACCGCTCTGTGGTGCTATGTGTAGCCTACAGCATATTCCTTTGGCATTTTGGAGCTCTGTTTTATAATTCAAAGCAAATCATGATCTTTTTCATGTTGAGTGTTTGCATTTGGAGTCTTCAAATCCGAAATTTTATTGTATTTTTAGATTAATTCCTTTGCATATTTTGCAGCATGTTATTGCTTATATCTGTTTCCTTCGGTATCAATATTAACTTTTTGTTTCTGTGTTATCTGCAGAAAAACATTCGTTTTGGTTGTTTAATTTCCCACATTTTTATTGCATTGTGTTTTTATTGCTTCCGGTTCTTAGAATACACTAGGAATTGAAATTTTTCGTTACTGGACTTAAAAAACGGCCATTCTTAACCATATACGGTGATAGAATACGTCGAATACGTAATATAGACTTCTCATGGAAGCTCAGACTTAAAGACAAAACCTATTCGTTATCAGTTGCAGGAAATATTTCTTCATAGAAAATAAGTATTTATGCAATGAGGTTTGTATATGCATTTCATGTGGACCAGTCTACAGGCGACTAGTGTATTCCATGAGGTGTCAAATGACATCCCATTTTACTCCACGGTTTACATATGATTTCTCGGATTCCATTACAGAAATTCGCCACGATTTCGAAGAGTTTACCCGAGTAATAAACAGTTACAACAAATCACACTCAGCGTTCGGGGGCGTAGCGTATCGTTCCAAGAAGGAGTGGTCTATATATGATAGAAAAACTTACGTTGGCGCAATTGGCTGGGAAATAAATAGACCGCCAACTTTGACTCGTATGAATTACGCCTGCATTCATATGAGTGAAAAAGACGACCAGTGCTTCGGTCTGACTACGTTACTCAGATGTGGGAGACGATGGAAAGTCACCTGTCAATTATTGTTCGTCAGATGAGGAGCTTGCCAGCTGTTATTTCTCATTCTTCTTTATCTTGCGTCTAGACATGATGGAACCCTCACCATAAAAGCCTTCCTGAGGTACACTATATCCTATTTCAAATCTCTGGGAGGGGATTTCCCGAGAAAGTTCAACACAGTAGTAATATTTTATTTAGGAGTGGAACTTGTAACACCAGGCCGCGCAGAGGCTTGAGGGAGGGTGGAGCACATTGAACTAGGAATCAGGATAACGGGCTGAAGCATCTTAGTCACAGTAAGTAAAATAGATATCCATATCTGATATGGCTTTCGAAATATTAGATACAGGGTCACTCACTTAATGTCTTCAGATGGGACGGGTTTTATGGAGTGCTTAGTGAAAAGACTCACGGAATGCAGCGCAAGAATCATCATGAGGGAAATAGCGATCAAACTCACGTCTACGCGCTTAGCCCTTAGCTACGTATGAGTTGAAATTCAGGAATCAGTATTTTAAGTATTTGGAAAAAAAAATATATATGTATATATATAATTATAGAGAGATAATATTGAAGAAAAGATAAAATTTAAATTTCAAGAAAATAAAAGTGTTTCATAAGCTATTAATCTCAAGAAATTAGAATTTTAGGGAAACATTGCTTGAAAATTCAATAAAAATTTCAAATTAGTTTCAAGGACAGTTTCTAAACCACCTACTATACGACCACGATAATTATGGATACAAATGGTAAAAAGCAAATTAAATACAGCCATATGAAACGTAGATGGGTTGAAGTAACAAGAAATTTTTAAATAAAAACCAAAAATTATATATTCATTTAGACATCGAGCTATTAGTGATTAACTAACAACTAAAATTCACAAAGTCATAAAATAGAAAGCGCCAATGAAGAAGAATTCTATAAACACACCTTCTAAACAATTATAGAGAGATTTATACATTTACGAATATTTAGATGGAAGCGGAAAATACTATTTGACAAGTCATAAAAGGTAAAATTATTTAAATGGACCAATATAATACACGCATGTTTCTCATAAGCTACGTCCGCTCCAACCTGTGTACAGCTATACCCTGAAATTCTTCTTTCCAGAGTTCCCTCGAATATAAGTTTCATCCAACCCATGTGTCTCAGAATCTGCGCGATATGTTTTCTTCTTCTTTTGGGTTTCAATAAGCTTTCTATTTCATCCTTACACACTCTGTCTACCAATATTAAGAATTTTTCTTTAGCACCACATCTTCATTATTTCTAAACTTGCTTTCCCTACGGTTTCTATCGTCTCAAGTCCACATCCGTAGAAAAGTAAAAATATTTAATTTTATCTGTTCAGACATTTAAGCATGTCATACTTAGAAAATATTAGGCACATTCAGATACAAGAGCATAATTAAATAGAGGGACAAAAAATATAAAGTAATTTCACATTAACTGGTGGTGTGCACAATCATAAAACTCGAACACTCTCCAAGAATCCTTGGAAAGAACAAAAAAGATACTATGGGTGTACTAGGCCTATAAAGATCATTTATTAGTTTAGTTTCACATGGATCCAAACATGCTTTTTTACATCAAGAGATAAAATGCGTTTTGCATATAGCAAACAAACAATAATTTAATCGGAAGGTAGAGAAATGAAATTAAATCCTTTAAAATGCGAAAATTGGCAATCAAATGCCCTTTATTGTATTTAAAAAATATGATTATAACGTCTTAAAGTACAAAAACAAAATGCCATATGCCAAACCTTTTCTTCAGATTTTGTCTGCCGTGTACAGATGCCTCTACTGGTAGGAAATCTTCTTCCTCGCTTGAGATATTCTATTTATTCTTTTATTCATGCTTTTTACATCATTGGTGATATCTGAGCCTAAATAGAAAAATTCTTCCACTTGTTTAGTTTCAACCTTCCCTACCATTATTTGCCGATTATTTACCACACGTCGACCGCAAACCACGGTCTCAGCATTATTCTTGTTTGTTACAGGTGTCACGTATTCATATAACTCTCACACAAAGGCTAATATTCTCGTCAGGCCTTTAATTTCTGTGAGTATGACAGTAACATCAGTAAACTATAGAATGCTCCTCAGTCCTCCATGTGTCGTAGGACTATCTTGTATCTTTCCCTTGGCCTCTTTTTTTTAGTTCCACGACGTAGGCAATGAATAACATTGGCGATAGTGCCCATCTCTGCATCAATTCTTTCCTTACTTTTACATCTCTACTTCCTACGCATCTGATCACTCCTGTCTGGTCTCTTCTACGTCTAAAAAGAATGGTATCTAATACGTGACTGGATGGACCGCAAAGACCCTTCCGTCGTGGCTGTTCATTCCGATGCCTTTTGGGTTACGTAGTCGGATGTTCTTATCCACGTTCTCAAAAGATTTCTCCATATCCACAGAAAAAATAATAAACGTTGCTTGCCCCCTCTGTTCTTCTGTTATCTCTTCTCTTCGAAAACCCTGAGATCAAGAATAGCGCTCATGTTTATCTATTTCCTTGTAAAACCGAACGGGTGACTAGAATACTCTTCTTGTTATCTCTCCATTTCTTCGACATAGTAAAGTATTCTTGTGAAAAAAATTTGGGGCATGTTAAAGACTCGAAAGTTTTCGCCTTTATGTTTTCAGGAGTTAAAAATGCATTCTTCATAAAATCCCTGGCTAATCCCCTGTGTAGTTCAAGAAGACCTCCTCCTCTATAAATGCTCGTATATACCAGGTTATAGGACACCAAGGCGTCGACTCGATCGCAATAAACTTATATTCTGGAAACATCATTTTTTTTAACACTTGTTCTAGAATTTTTAATTAATTTTTTATCCATATTTTCTCAATTTTTATTTCTCGAGGCATACTCCGACTACTGAAATCTGTTTTCTCATAAAAGTAAGGTTTTCTACTATTTTGATATCATTTTCTTATGCTATGTAAACTGACAGGTCTTCCACGTAGTCCTTTGTGGACGTGCAACTTTTACCGCCCGATGCCTGAAGGCACCTTTGCTATCACCATCTATGCTATTCTGACGATTTTATGATCCTCTCATGTCGAAATTCAATCGTATCATTTGTACCCACCGGCCCTTTTTTCATTTACGAATCCTATGGAATCAACCAATAGTCATCAATCTGTAATTCTTCTCACGACCGTTTTATTCTCCAGGTTTCTTGGAGATCCAGATTTATTCTGCGTTTTCCTGAGAGTTGACACTCTCTAACTATTCCCTAAATAACCTGACATTCCAATTTACAGTCCTAAATATTTCGTCACTTTTTTGTCTCACCCTCTTGAGTGGTCCCCTTAATCCCTTGGACACTACATGGAAGTAATCACAGCCACGAAACCCATTAACAGATATTTATTAGTAAATGTTTTCTTAGAAATATGTCACTTGTCATATTTTATCGTATGTAGTAGTGCCCTATTAGTATGCTGACCATTTTTGGTATTTTTTTAAATACTCATGTACCATTAGATTAGGATTTAGCAGTTCAAAAGAGATTTTCGGGTCACTAAGTAACTTTTCTCACGTTACTACTCCAATAGTAAAATAAATTCAAGGGATAATATGATTAAAACATATCGAAAGAAACAGAAACATCTTAAGATTTCAGTATACAACATAAATAATGCCTATGTTAATGATGTTAATATAACTGTGTAGTGGATTTGTGACGATCTTTATCATTTCCACTTAAGCAATGATATCATAAATTACTATTTACCAAGCTAATCACCAAATTTACAAATCAAACTATGACTAAATATCAAGGCATAAAATAGAACAAAAAAAGTCATTGGTTTGTCTCGAAATATTCAGCGTGAGTAAACAATTTATTGAGTTAACAATTATATTCTATTTTAAGTTGCTAGCTATCACTCAGGAGTATTTTAATCCTGAGGTACAGTTACTTCAAAAACTGGGAACAGTTATATGCATACTATAAACACGAAAGTCACTAATACCTATTTTTCGCAAAGCAACAATGATTTTATATAATCATTTAACACTGATTGATTTGACTCGATAAATGTGCTAATAAGTAATAAATGAAATTGCATGTAATACATTATCTCTTCACACTTGGCCCTATCGTGTCTCTGATCATGACCGATAACAATAATCGCCCATTAATTTAGAAGATATATAAATCTTTAACGTGAAATAAAATGAAATTTTCACTCAAAACTCCGTGGTACACCAGACCATAAAAACTCAGTCGCTATATTAATCACTCCTATTTGAAAAAGGCAGATAAAATGTTTACACAGATTAAATAACGTGCCATGGACACCTGCGCGATCATGATTGATTTTATAAAGAATTAAATTTATGCCAATAAAGATGGCAATTGCGCTTTTATTATCGTTTATGGCGCAATAACCATGAGGAATGTAACTTCTCTAAGTGCCTTCTCCTTCTTTGGTACGTCTGATACCATTAACCTTTGTACTAAGAGTCATATGTTATCCAGAAAAGTCAATTCTACCTTTATTTTCAGTGTTTTAAAAAGATTATTGAGATGTAGGTGACAGTGTAATAGACCCATTAATTTGAATTTTATGGCTATCGCCTTCTTTGTAACTGCGTAAATTACACCTTTCTTACTCCCCTCAATTATAAATGTAATTGTACACCAGCTACATCTGAAGTAATAGATGTAATTTTGGAAGTAATCCCATTTATGCTAAAAACAATCTTATGACTTTTTTCGGACCGTATTGAAAAACATAAATTAATTAACTGGCATTGTTAACCTCTCAAGCATGAACTGTGATTTCTCATGAGTGTATCTCCGTCGCTCCAAAGGCGACAAATTCAATCACTAACACCCGAGGTTTAGAGCAATTATTACCTGGGCTCAAAGTAAAGAAAAAGTGCGATTGAGAGCAGAGGCTCATATGGAGGAATGAAGATTTCCTTTAGAGTCTTCCAGTATAATAGAACTCTTCTTTGCAGTTTTTCCACAATATTCGCACTTTTATGCGAATATTAAACGCAATACCTGCACAAGCTGCAGGTATAATGTTTATAGCTATACGTAACTTCGCCACTTTTTCCAACTACTAATTCTGCCCAAATTTCCCAAACGATTGGGGATGGTTGG
Organism: Rhinocypha anisoptera; assembly: GCA_011762765.2. Taxonomy (NCBI): domain Eukaryota; kingdom Metazoa; phylum Arthropoda; class Insecta; order Odonata; family Chlorocyphidae; genus Rhinocypha; species Rhinocypha anisoptera. The sequence goes on from WURS02454492.1 coordinate 7,636, forward strand.
CGTTTTTCTGTAAAGTAATGCCGTGAATATATTTCGTATTCATGACCACTTGTTGCACCTAAACATTAGAGAGTCTCACTTGCTCGATAAGCTTTTTCACTCCTCACTCGCGTTTACATTGTGTCGTCCTGCATATCTTAAAATTGATCAAATTGCGTTCAAGAGTGGATTGAAAATCCTGCGAGTAATCTTATACGCGTCTGTCGACTTGTCGCCCAAAACATCTTAGGATAGGTCTGGGCCAAGAGATAAGCGGTAAGTTGCGCTGTGTTTCTACAAACAAGGACGTCTCTAAGAAAGGGTATCCATTTTCATAAAGACCCTATTTGAAATCTGGGAGAAAATTAAGGGTTCCTTACGTTTACATGTGATTCTACAATTTTTTCAAGAGTGAATGGCTTTCTTTCATTCATCATATTAGATGAATAATAACCAATTCCCTTCATTTTTGCTTTGTCCTTGGGGAAAAAATCCATTTTTTTATTCTGGTGAATTGTTCGCTTTATAAGAAGGTTATTTCAAGCATAAGCAAAATGCGACATTCTTTCATCAACGTTTTCCTAATTTCTGTATTATCATGTATTCCGAAAAAATTGTTATTTCAGTCCCTTTTTGCAGTAAACAAAGTGAAATGAACATTAAAGCGTAATGCCAAGAGTCCACGAATGATGTAACGATGCCAGAGAAATGTAACGAAGAAACGTATACATTAAATTTAATAACATTACTCTTGACTTACCCTCCTCTAGCCTCGAAATTTATGAATGCATATTTACTGTTAACATTTATAAGTATATAAAATAATTATTATATGTGCAAGTATTTCGTGTGTTCCACTGGTAATTTCTAACTTCTTTCTAAATGTATACATATTATGTCACTTCTATTTGATGGTCGTTACTCTATTCCTAATATATCGTAATATTGTTCTCTGAGCAGTAATATTGTTACTTATGCTTGAGATGTTTTACTGTCTATAGTATTCCCTTCCATATCGTTCGACAAACGCTTTCTAAATTCCCCAAAAACTTTTCTGAGTGATTAGATGAAACGAGTACTACATTTGAAAATGTTTCGTAACTTTTTATAATAAAATATTGATATAATACTAAGGAAGAGGAAATTTTTATCACAGTCACAAAACATATGTACGTAAGGTGTAATGGATTTAGGATATTGAAAATGCTTTTTTGGATAGAATAATGGATAGAAATTGATATTATTTTGCTTAAATACATGATTTCTTAAAGAAATCGAAGTGGTCCAATTAGCTACATGAACAATATATACCCTTGTCGCAGAGAAAAACTGTTCACAAACACCAGAAAAGTGATCAGAATCAAACTCAGGACTGCATCACTCTAAGAAGCGGAGCGAAGATTGGAGAGAGAGTTATTGGAAATATTTCACAGCTGCCTAAGCAAAATAATTTAATCCACTTTGCCTTTACTAACATTTCACATTGGTCGCTTTTTTACTTTTAACGCCGTCTTTTTCTACATTTAAAACGCCATACAAATCTTTAAAATTCTATAGATTTAATTGTTTCGTGACTAATGTAAAAGGAAATATTAATTTCAAGCATAGAAATACTTTATGCTTGCCATTTAACCAGTTTTTAATTTCTTAAAAAAACTTGTAAAATTATTCTAAATTCTTATCATGGAAGACTTTATATAGGTATAGATTATAGATGTTACTAAATGCCAGTCAGTAAATATAATTAAGTTATTTTTCAATCAGTTTTGCATTATTATTACTTATAATTTGAATCAGATTTATACATATTAAGCAAAATATTTTATCAAGATATTTTAAACACTCTCCTAATTAATGTACAACAAAGTGGCTTAAAGCGATCTTAATTATCTTATTTTTAATTGCCTGTAGGGTACGTAAAGCTACTCTTTTAATAAAAAAAATCATTCGATTACTATCGTTTACAGTTGTATATAATCTCAAAGATTTAAAATACATTAGAGGCTAGAATGTAATACAGCTATAGTATGAATGGAAATTTATAAATATTCTTGCTTTAGTTGTTGGTAGTTTGATGTTAGAATCATTCAATGTAAGCTTCATTTATATATACACCCTGGAATTTTTGTATGGGCTATCTACACCTACATGTATGCCACTCCTGGGTTGAGGACAAAAACTAATGCCCTAAATATTAAATAATTCTAAACAATAAATATTAAATAAATAATAAAAAATAACACCAGGAATTCCCTAAATCAACAATTACAAATGGCTGTTAAACCGGTATAGGTAACACTACTAATCCAATTTAACGTGTAGTTCTCAGACTGTTTGTATAACTATGTTTAGGGATCCATAACCTAATTATGTACATCTTATTTATATTAGTCAATGATTGTCATTGCTGTCTCTAATGGTTCGCGGAACGATAGACATTTGAAATATCTCCGTTTGGGCTTATTTTTTCCTTATTTTTATTTCCGTACTCTGAACGGCCAAACTACGAGGAAATTTTCACTATGGCCTTTATACCTTGGGTAGTAGGATGCTTCGTTAATTGTAGTTCTAACCTCATATTTTTTAACGAATGCATATAATGATTTTGATTAAATGTGTTTTTTCATTGAAATCAGCCGTTTACTCACTTAAAATGAAACCTCTTAAGTTAACTACACGCCAGGGTTGCATTTGACTCATTAGTAAAGGCGAGTTGACAGTTTTACCAAACAAATAAATCTAGTTTTGCAGAATATGTACCTATGTCGAAATAATGTTTAACGTGTTGAGAATATTTAACAAGATTTTTTGATATAATTGAAAAATATGTTATTCAGACTGGAATAAATTAAAAATTAAAGTAACTCTATCACGTAAATTCTCTATACCAATCGCCGCATTTGACGCATATTTGATTTCAGCCTTATAGCGACACACATTTGTCTACATTTACCGCCATACCTTCTCTAAGGAATCTTGGAAGTAGCAGCGCAATGAAATGGAAGTTAATGGATGAATTAATGTTTTTAGTGCGAACTCCGAGTTTCTGGATGAATTGCTCAAAGAACGAAAAAGAATGTAAAAGGGTTTGAATGACATAAAACATTATGAAGACGGATAAAAGCAAAGTTAATGATGCGATACAATGTTGCGAAATGCGATACAATGTTGCGTTAGTATTTCAACAGACAGCTAGGCAAGCATTGAATGTTTAACTGAAGGTGGTGTTTCTATGACGTCTCTTTGCATTAATTATTTGGAACGATGGATATAATTACGAATTTGTGGCAAGGTATCATAAAAAAATGGAGGTTTTCGTTACAGCAAGCCAACGTGAGAGAGTTACGCTCCATAGCACAGGTATCCTCCAGAACAGGTAACATAAATGTGTCGTTTTCCTAGTTATCATCTCAATTCGAATTCTTAGGTTCGGTTTTTTCAAGCCATCGAGATATTTCGCTTACTCAGAGATGATTTTTTTCCTGAATACATTTTAATTAGGATCTGAAGTTTATTATTGACTTGATAAATTTTTGTGGAATAAGTTATATAGATCTATTAAAACATGGAGTATACCATTATTTTCCGGTTAAAAAAGGATCACCGTATTCGATAAAGCAATGTGTCAGATTTATTTTCGATATAAACTTATGGTATTAATGCCCAATAAAATCGGGTCAATTATATTTATCTATACGAATTTCATTTTTTATATTTATAAATTTTTCTGTTATTAATTCAATGTGTTCCAGAATGTCAATAACAAAATCCAATTATAAGCTGTGATGATTGACAATAATACAGTTAAATCAACATATAATGAGATCTATTGTTGTAAAAGACAAAATATGCTACTGCTTCATTTAACTTAATGAAAATCATACGATTTGAAATAATTTATATCCTCAATATTTAAATCTCTTGAGGGTTTTTGAATGGCATCTTAATAAACTGCAGGGTACAACTTAATAAACAGAATCAGGTGATATAAAGATAAGCCCTTAGGGCTTATCTTTACAACGAGAGCTTGAAAGCATGGTTTTTGACCTGAGATATTAAATGCATCTTAAAGAAGCTAATGGGCCGGCTTCTCCACCAATGAAGCAAAACCGAGCCCCATAATAAAAACAAGCGGTAACACTTTTCCTGTGCTCTTCAATTTCTGTTTCTCCTTCGGGTTGCATGATGCAGCTGTTTCATTATGTAGTGAAAATTTAACTTGCTATTTCGAAAAATTTATTTTATTTACTTTGGAAAATTAATTTAAATTTATCCTTGTTGGTTTCCGAACACGGTAGAACAATGTGAGAAATTTGATTACTGACATACTTCTTCAAACCGAAATAATCCATGATTCCAGGTTTTCAGCACAAACGGCGATAATTTTATTCACTTATTGAAACTTTTGTGAGCAATAGAACATCTATACTTATATGAATTATGAAACCTTAGAAAAAGCACTTACATTATGAGATGGAAGCACTATTTATTACCTAGGAGCATAGAATTTAATGACTGAAAAAGTCTCATATTTTTGTTGGGAGTGTAGTATAAAGATAGAATTTACGGTTAGTAAAGCTTCAATCTTCATAGAAAGCCTTATCTCGACAACTTTTTTGCTGAATCTATCATCGATAATCAGATTTATGTTATGTTAATTATGTTTATTCAACTGAAATTGCTTTACTGAAAGGCTAATCTGCTTTACCAAGGTTGAGACGTTTTGATAAGCTGATATTAAAAATGAAAGTAGGATAATGATAATATTGGAGGATCGTAGTAATGAGCTCTTGTTACACATTGCAAGTATACGAAATGTTTTTCTTAACAGTGGTACTCAGAAATTGATTTCGTATAATTTAGAAGTTTACCATATATTTTGAGCCACTTCCCCTTTCCTTTCATAAACCTAAACCCAACGCCCCCCTGATCGCAACTTCCTTGTTTCTTATCACCCCCTTGGGGGCGGTACCGCCCACTTTGGGAACCACTGTTTTACAGAGTTAAGTAAGGACTGTAAGAAAACATTGGGTTTAATTTTTTCCATGCGTGGGAAACAATGTAAGCTTTAAAATGAACAATGTAAAGGAAGGTTACCAGATCCTTCGCCTATGGCAAGGGCGGCTTCAGAGGGGAGAGAACCATGTCCCCCCTCCCCCGCAGACTTTGCTAGGATTTTTTCCCAAAACACTTTATGCAACATTTAATAAATGAAAGAAGCCATTGGGTGTAAAGTCGTAGTCAATGGCCCCACACCATATTTTCGCTCGGAGCTGCCCTTGACCTTTGGTGACCTTTCAGTGAGGACCCTGCCTCCGCCGCCCCCTTGTTTCTTGTCGCCCTCCTAAACTAAAGCACTGCCCCCAAGTATTACCCACTTTGGGAACCACTGATTTAGAATAACACCAGAAAAAACATTTTCTTTTCCTTAGAACTTACGTGGTGATCCTATGATAGATACTCTATAGCTTGTTTGGGGGCAGCTTGTCTTTGGTGGACAGATTTCGTGAGTAACGAGGAATGTAGACTCGTAAGGACCGTATGATGTAAGGATCTAACTATCCCTTCCAGAAAAGTAAATGGTTTTGATGCATCATATCCTATAAATGGAAAGTATTGGGAAGGCTATATCAGAATGATGGGGTCCCTTTTATTATTCCCGTACGATTAGCTTGTTGAAAAACACTAATTTTTCCCATAAAATATTATTATTTGCGATTGGGTGAACGTTAGATTGCATATCCGGTATGGCTTCATCCGCCGCCTTTACTCGAACGCAGTAACCCGTTCAGTACGCAAGAGCTCTACTAAATGGCCTACCAGGTTCTCTCAGACAGTACATAGCTAAAAAAATCTTAATCTGTTATCACTACTGCATGAATGTATCTGGTTGATGCCAATGGTCATCTGGATAAAGGTTCACTTTATCTTATTTCTGAAAAAGAAAACCAGAGAGGTCAGAGATTGTTATTTACAATCAGGGAAATTGAAAAAATTTAAGAGAATTCAATTTTGCTGTGAGAATTTTAAATATTTTTTGAAAGGAAGCTTCGCCTGGCATCTTACGAGAACGATTATTTTAATTCCCAAAATTTATTAAAACGTTCTTAAATAAAGTGATATCTCATCCAGACATTATTGTGGCATTGACGTGTGAACGACCAATCTGTCAAACTACCAAACATAATTAATGAAAGTTTATATGCATAGGCCAAAAATCGTATTTATATGTATGCCGCCAAAATCGAGTCAATTTTTCGTTGCAAAATTTATACTAAAATGGGACTTTTTTAATGGTACACAAATCTGTAGTTAGGTAAGACAGGCTTTTGTGCAGCTTTCTAAAAAAAAGAGCTTTTTAAGTGGAC
>WURS02454511.1:0-13981 GCA_011762765.2 Rhinocypha anisoptera
AATCGGAATAAAATTCGAATCATAACACTGAAAGTTAGATTCGAATCGATTAAGGATTCGAATCACAACAACGAAAGGTCAATCCTACAGTATTTTAATCGCGACATAAGAACGCCGCCCCGGAAAGGGGGAAAGAGAGGTGTGCAGCCAACAACTCCACTCTAAGAGTCACGCCCCCGTAGCCTCGCCGAAGAGTCAACCCGAGGGGAAATGTTTAACCCTTCGCGCGTAGACACGCAGCCCGCCGGAGAGAGTCGAACGGTCAAATAAATATAGTGCTCGCCGCGGTCAAGAAGCGCCACACACCAGGGTTACATGGAGGGACTAAACAAGGTGATGAACTTTTGGAGAATTAGCAGAAAACCTTAAAACATCACCAAAAAGGAAACACATTCAACAAAAGTATAATACGTTAAACATTTGGGTGTTACGATAACTGAAGACCAGTCCAGGGTAAAGAAAATGATGAGCACTACGATATTGTTAAATTACAAATGAAAATACTACAACGGCCATAAAGTAACGTGTTCTGGGGAAAACTCATTCGTGAAGTCTACCGAATAGTAAAAAATAGGTTATGATTTATGAGAAGGATAGGTACTTGGGAAATCCAATGAGACGGTAACAGAGCGCTGTTACTTTACGCCAGTCATGCCGCACCTACTGTTTTGCACTAGAGTATGCTGCACGTGTATCAGACCCTCACGAGGTAGGTTTTTTTCAGAATTAGATCGAGTGCAACGTAGAACTAGGATTAAGAAAGTCTGTTATAAACGACGGCGCAGTGTAACGATGTTGATTGAAGAATTTGGTCGAGCCTTCTACTTGGCCGTTAACCAACGTTTTACCTTTCATCCCAGCCTTCAACAAACCATCGCATCTGAGTACCCCAAAAACCTTCGTCTTTTGTCTTCATTAGCATTAAAAAGGATTGCCTCTTCCTCATAAGTTTTTTCTCCGTCCACACCACCTTAATCATTCTTCGCCAAACCGACATCTAAAAAGCCTCCATTCTAAGCTCATCATACTTCCTCATGTACCACATTTCAGATCCATACAGCGCCACTCTCCAAATGAGCCTTCAATGACCATTGCTTGACGGCATTACCTTACCCCTTTTCGCAAAAGTACATAAGATATAGTCCAGCCGCGATGAAATGGTTCTTCTCGGTGTACGGTGGGTGGAGCTGCGACTACTTACCGCCCCTAACCGGCCTTACCTTCTATACTCTCTCACTCACACACCGGAGGAGATGGAAACAGTGTTGCCAGTTTTCCGCACATCGGCGAGAGGAAATTAATATTAATAATCTTCTTTATTGGCATGTTTAACATGGAAAATTACTAATAACTCCCTAGGTTAACAAACAAACATAAGCGCGCAAAACAGAGAGAAAGAACCGAAAAGACAAGAACTGGCAACTACAATGACGTGACGCTGGAGGGGAGGTACGGTAAGGGAAAAATGAGCCCGGAGTGGGGGAAGCCGAGGACAGACAGGGGGCGCATAGAAATTTGTTCGCAGGACCATTTAAACGCGGCTGGACTATAATACTATTCTTTTTCCATTATCCCCAACACTTACCTTACCTTCTATAAAGCTACCCAATAAGTCAAGTTTGCTACTTGTCCCTGTTTTTTCCTACATAGTCTCATCTTCCAAACAATTCAAGTTCCTACTTCGTGAAAACCTCATTACTCTACGTTTTATACTATTGATTTCATCCCAAACCTATCACATCGATCAAGTAAAGCGATGAGCAAGGCCTGCAGTATTTAGATGAATTGGAATAGTATTGTAATTGTAGAATAATTGATGTATTAAGAAATTGTAGCCCAAAGGCCGATTTCCAAGTTTGATCATTTAAATGGCTTCGTGGGGAGCGAAATGGACTACTTGAATGAGGAATGACACTGTGAGAAATCTTTTGCATGTTGATTGATAGGTTATTTTAAGTAGTTGAATAAAATTAGTAAGACACCGGCTTACAAAATATGCTCAGTGTCATCGTACCCGAGTCTTGCCAACTTCGTAGCCTATTTCTAAAATGCAAAAATAAAGTGTAAATTTTCCATACGAGACTTAATGCCTTACATTTGCTTCCACTTTAGATTTTCGGGTCTCACAGAAAGCATGACAAAATAATTATAAAAGCAACAATTACTTATTCTAGATATTTTCATACGTTTCCAAATTTTCCCTTTGATACATAAGGGACAAAATAACTTCTTTATCTTGGAAGCAGTGCCTTCAAATTAAGCATAGGAAACATGGCCGACGTGCGAGCATCAGCCAAGGACCATCGTAGCATGCGAGGAAGACATTAGAACATATACCATTCCTCCTTAAAAGCATAACCTTAATATTAGTGGTCATCCATTTCCATTTATTTAACGTCTCAACGATCGGAATAGTATATCAACGACATTTCGGATTTTAGATATACCCATCTAATATTTAGCTTTGTCTTTCCCACAAGCTGAAACGAAATTATTAGTTTACGTACGTATGTTTGGATGCCTTGCACAAAAAACCCGACGTTTCCTCCAGCTCATAGGCAAATTAGAATCGAAGTATCATTGTTAGTATTCCGTGTGAATAAACGTTTAATCACAAAAAATTAATTGCTCATCTGAAATAAACGAGAAAAATTTCGGTGCTATCACTCTTCTTGCAGTAAATGGAACATTCCACAGGCAGGAAAAAAATTGGGCCTGTCCGGGATTTGAACCCGGGACCTCTCGCACCCAAAGCGAGAATCATACCCCTAGACCAACAGGCCACGATGAGTAAAATTAGTGTAGGAGAAAATTTGTTTTCTCTTCCAGTCTAATAATAGTTTAAACGGCATACCATACTGGGTGACAGACCACACGAGATGGATGCCTAACTCTACGGATGAGCATTTGAGGCGGATATGGTAATCTTAGACTTTAAAAAATTGTTATTTTCTGTAAATGTATTAATGATTTACTGACACATAAAGTATATAACTGAGAGCCGGGATGTCTCCAATGAATTTTAACCGGTAATCATCAATCCCTGCTAATTCTTTTTAAACAAATTAATAGCGTAATTTATTTTTTAATAAAACGTATCAACTTAAAGACAACTAAATATATATATATATAATATCATTTAAATTATACTTAATTTTTTACTGAAATCCTTCATGGATATATTTCATCATTATCTCCTATTCGGAGGATGAACTTTTGGTTTGTATCGGAGAGGTGTTATACCCCTTCTCTGTCTATGCCATTGAGTAGCAGTAAGATCATGTGACGCCAAAAACAAATTAAATGAAACATAAACTGAATTCTTTGTAAGTGAACTAACTTAGTGGAAAATGTAAATCATTATAAGAGATTGTAATTTGGGTCAGGGAATCATACTAATAACCTATTCAAGAGATATACTATTTTTCTTAAGTAAGCAATAGAGTTGATTCTCTATGAATGAGAATGAAGAATATAATGAGTAAAGAACTCATAATTCCACAATAAATAAAGTATTTTCTGAATCAATATATATGATTCAAATCTACACTAGCTTCTGGGATAATGTGAGAATTAATATCACACATCTCATATCTAACCATAGAAGCTATAGCATACTTGATAGCTCATGTAATACCTGGCTATTTCATCATAATCTCATATGTAGTTGGTACATGTGTTACAATTATTACTACAAGGGTGAGTCAAAATCCATATCCACCAGATTTATCTAAATAATCACACTTTGGTCTAATATGGAGTTGGAGTATTGTATTTTCAAGAGACAGAATATTGTCATACAGATCTGCAAGTTGCCACTGTGACATGAGACAAACAGTAGCAACAATGTTAGACATGATCACAGTCTTCACCTGGCCAGAGCCATCTGCATCTGTCACGCCACTTTGAAATTTTATGTATCACTCATACAGTTGTTGTTAAGATAAACTTTACCATATTGTTTCAGCAATATTTTAAGGCCTTGTAGAGCTTGAAACCTTGAGCCACACAGATGCACAACAGAATTTATTCATGACCATTTGTATCGCTCATGCTCCTCCCTTTCTCACTTCCCTTCAACACTTGCCCAAACAACTTAATCTGACCCCTCTGCCCCTTCTGCCACATAACGTCTCCCTGCCTTAACCCACTCTCTCCCCCACCTACACCTTTTCCCCCCATTCCACCACTCATCGTTTCTCTGTCAGTCATAAATACCCCCCTCCACTTAACTTTCCACCGCCACTACCTACCTTATCTATATATGTATACTGAAGTTATTACTCACTTGTCACCTTGATAATGTTACTACATAACGAAACCATGGTCAGACCAAATAAAACTTTATGTGTAAATAGCAAAGTTAATCCTTTTAAATTCCCTGCAATATTTTAATATCAATAGTATATTGCCTTGTCTACAGAGAAATCATATCACTCCACGCAGCTCTTCCATAGTCCCTATGTATGCTTTCCTATGTCTTTCATTCAGTTGATGTCACAGTGCACATGAAAACTACCAGGCCTCCATGGCAATATAATAATAATATATAGTTGAAAACCCAATACTGCAGCTTCATAGCAGCTAATAATGTGATATGAAATTCATATGATCTTATCAGAGTTACTTTTTGACTTACCCATATAAAATGATTCTCCAACAAAACACTTACTTCCTTGTCCATCTCTTCTGCTATATAATACATCAAAATTATCAATCCAAAAATCTCAGCTTTCATTCCATCTCACCTCATTTGATCCTAACATGTCTAAGTTTTCCTTTTCTGTCCCATGCTTCATATTCTCTAACTTCCCTGACTTAAACATCATCTTAACATTCCATGTCCCAATCCTGAATAAATTATCTTCTGGTTTAATTGATTTTCCCAAAGATTTCTTGTGCTGAAAATCTCAGAGACATTGCCACTCCTACTACCAGTACAACAAACACTCTGGCGGGTTGAGACCCATAATTGCCAAGAATCATATCCATAAATTATTCTTGGAAAAGATAATTGACACGGTTTCCCCTTACCTCCCTCAATGGCGTTTGAAAATCACACCATCATTTATTATAATAAAGTATTTTTTGTTCAGGTGAAATTAGGACCACCTGTTCCTCTCTTATATTTTACCTTTTTTTACGAAATTACAGGCAATTAAATACACCCATCCCCTTAGCGGACTCGAACCCCCAACTTTAGAAGGCAGAACACACTGCATATCAGTCTAACCCAGTCATCAAATGCCTACCTCTCTGAGGATCGGATCAGATGCCTTAGCAGCCACCTCACTAAGTAAAAAATGCTTAGATGTCTCCCACCCTTCAATACAGTACGGAGTCAAGGGGGATCTGACCAAAGCAATAATTATTAATCCAGTTAGTACAGTCCTAGGATCCATTAGAACAAACCCTTCCATTGCACCAAGATGGTAGACTATGAGGAAATATACTCTTTACCCATGTTTGGAATAATATGTATATTGTACTTTTCCACAGAAATTTATTCTCTGTATAATGTGCCTTGCCAATCAGGTATGTATGTATATTCGTCAGGTACATATGTGCCTTATGATACAGTAAAATGGTGAAATGCATTGTACGGAGAATAAATTTATGTGGAAAAGTGCAATATACACATTATTCCAAACATGGATATTCATAACTTCCACAAAGTGAAGCCTGATATCGTTAATTTTATACTCTGTACATTATATGTTCAATAATTGTTTTATAGGTATTGTAATAGAAATCAGTTAATATTCCATTTCATAGATTCCTTTCTCTAAGAATTTTTTTGGTTGTAGTTTAAATTTAGTTAATTGTATTAGACTACCTTCAATAAACTAATTAAAGGAGTGAATAGAAAAAACATTTTGTGAAAATTAATATTTGAGAAAAATCATACCTTTACCATTGCTATTAACATTTTAGCAAATGATTTTTAGCTTTGTAAAGGGGAAATGCAGATCATTATATTTTAGGTTACATTTCCTTTCCTGATCAAAGCAGCAACATTTCATCATGATGAGTTTAAGAAAACATATGCATATATTTTCTTAAACTCTGACATATTATGGATGCTTTATGTATATTCACCAATATCAAAACACAATTGGAAATATAATTTTGGAACATACTCTAATTGATTTACTTTTGCACAGCAGTTGAACAGGAAATGATTAAATTGAACACTCATTTCTCATGTTTCAATGTTGCTTACTACATAAATCCAATTGGCAACTTTTCATTGATTCTATTCTCCAATTTTGTATACAGAGTAAAAAGTTAATAATCTCTGCAAACCATGGTGGCATTTTTAATAACCATAACATCAAGCACTTACCATGTTGTTTCTGCTGCAGCAACTTGATACTGGATTTCCAGAGAATGTATTTTAGTATTCAAGATGTTATTCCTCAGCATCTCAGGCAGTGGCTGAAGTTTGTTCTTTTCTAGACAATATTGATAATTGTAAATTAGATTTTTCATGATTAAGGTTACTGAACTATCATTTCCATATTGCCACAGTGATCAACCCGAAGGTTATATATCATATAATACGGAAAACAATCAAAATAGCATACAACAGCTACACCATGATAGGTCACATTGCTCTCTATCAAGGTTTTTTTTGATAGCATGTGATGATTTGTAAAAAAAACAAGCAAGTGAATGTCTATTTGGAGGTTTCCATGAAGTGGATTCCGATGGCCTTCAGGTTTCCACTGTTTCTTGGCTTTTGGTGGCAACAGTTACACTGGTATTCCAGCTGGTGTCTTCTGGTTGAAGATGCCTGATGGAATGCGAGTGAAAACTTAAATTTAAAGTGAAAATTGCAAGCATTCCTTAGATTATGAAATGCTTCTACCATATCGCACCTGACTCAATATCGTTTATGAACTACATACAGATTATGTATAATTGTTTGGGGCATATGCTATTATAATGCAGCAATTTACCCTGATTCAATTCATGGGAAGTGATTGTACCAACAAAGAACCTAATATGGTCCTTACTTGGCACAATCATACTTATTCACATTCATACTACATAATAATTAAAAAATGTTCACATGGGTAAAAATAAATTATTACCATCATGAGAAATTTACTGCTTAAAATTCAGGTTTTATTGTTATGTTTATATGTAAGATTACATATAATTGCGATAAGCACATGATCAATGAAAAAATTACTCATGATCAATGAACAAATCAAAGTTCACAACACTGGAAAAAAGAAATGAAAGAAGTAGGAGAAAAAATGTAGAGGAAGGGTAAGGAAAATGACTCTAGGGAAAGGAACAAAATATGACTGGAAGGGATATCATCCAGAGAACTAACATATTTTACCCCACCAGGATTCATAGATCTGCTGGTCAGTCCTCATACCCTGCAACAAATTTAATTTTAGTATAAAAGATTCCTTTTCCTTAAATAAATCCTCAAACACAGGTTAGCCTTTCATAAATGTTAATATCTTTTGATGTTCCTTTATGAATAAATGTACTGCACCATTTCTGCAAGTTTTGGCCAAATTATGACTTAAAAATAGAGGTTCCTTAAGTGTGGATAGAATTTTTAATCTGCTCATTATGAAAAAGGTATATTTTAAATATCTCTTGCTTGAATAGCTTTTTTATATTCATGTATACAATTCCATGATTGAGTAAGTCACATAAAAGTATGGCCAGCATTTTATTTGGCAGCTGATTTTTGGCAGTACCTTCTATAAATGAAACTATTGGTAATATCAGAAGAGTGTAATATATCTGGTCTTAATTAACTAAGTCAGTAATACTTGTAAAAAAACGCATATTTGGTATAGGCTATACTTAGAAAAGTATATACGTAATAATATGGAACATTATTTTATGAACAGCAAAAGATATAAAGTGACTATGAAATATTATGTTTCACCCCTGAATGGCTAAAAAGCTTTTTCAGTTTCAAATATAAGTTCAATAGCAGAAGAGCATTATTAGCATTCTATTGGATAATTGTATGATGGAATAGTGTATAAAGGCAAATAAGAGAGTATAGTTGCTGAAATGGCCAACAGCTATACTCTATTCAATGGTATCCACATCATAGTTCAATATAAAGAAAGAGCATATATGTTTGCAAATGTATTTCTCTCCAGTGAAGTTCTCTTGTGTTTTTCACCAGGCCAGTAATTGGGCTTCTGGCAATGTTTTAATGGCTAATTCTGAATCATTTGCCAGGAAAGCATTCCTACTTATATTAGGTAATCTTTTTCACAGTGTACGAAGTATTATTCCTGTAAACAACTCTTCGAAGCTCTCTCTTTTGAAACATTGCCTGTGAAAATCCACTCTGACAAATCAATGATTTCAAAAGTATAAAATATTATTTATTTAAACTATTTAGAGTAGAATTCACTTAGTTTCATTAAAATCAATATGATTGATGCATAGACTCCACCCAGTTGTGACTATTCCCCATTTTTTTTTTTAAAGTAATGAGCTGTAGGCTGTAAGCTGTAGGTCCAGTAGGAGGCATATTTGTCTTCTTGTAGAGGATTCATGCTCAAAGAATACATTCTTAGGAATTTCATTTTAAATACTTTTTGATTTTGTGAGGAAATACAGAGAATTCAACACTGTAATCATATTTAGTGAAAGTCACTAATCTCACCAGTTTCCAAGTATAATGGTGGAAGATAATTTCTATTTAAAAAAATATTTTTTTAACTTAAGAAAAATTGAGGCATATGTCAGAGAAAACCAAAATCTAGGAAACCACCGAATAGCAGCAATGAAGAACAAACATGCGGAATGTAAAAAGGCTATAAAAGGGATGGAAATTTGTGATTTGTTACACAATAAAATATAGTACTTTTCCACTCCTGCACCACCCCTATTTATAAATGAAGAGGCGAACAAGTAACAGAGTAACTCGCAGATCTACCACAAAGGAATACTATTATTGATAACAAGAATGCAAAAAACTTTATCAACAAAATATTGATTTACCCTTAATTATGCTTATATTTAATGGAATCTCTAGAGGAAGTGGCTCCACAAGTGTTCCAAATAGATACACAGCCTGGCCCCACACCTGCTGTGTAGTTACGGCACACTTGTGTAGCACCTTCCTCTACAGATGGGTAGTGTTATTTCACAGGCTCCAACATTTTCAAAACGATCAACTTCCAATGAGATTTGGAAGGAAGAAGCGTATTAGCATATTAGTTATGTTGTAAAACTTTTGGTAAATAACACAGAAGCGTTTACAACAGTTAAATAAACAACACTCAAGATATCAATTATGAAATGTTGTATTTCATGGCTCTATTTTTAATATCTATGGAGCTTATATTTCGTTCTTCGATCAGGATTAATCTACATTATGTACTCGAAAGTAAGAAATATTTTAATTTGGTATCTCATCAACTCTATTACATTCACCTTGTAACAATATTTTATAGAAGTTTGCACAGAATCTTTACTACTTAAAACTTTGGTTTAAAATGGCGTCGGAAGATTTGAAATATTTCTAAATTAAAAGAGGAATCTGCCATAGAGGAAAAATTAACAGAATATAATTTAACATAGATATTCAAATGCGAATATTATTTTATAACTACTGAATTAGGATTAATTTGCATTATCAACACTAAATTGCATTAAATCTCATTAAGGCGTACCTTTTCCCGACCGTTTCACTTAGCGCGCCGGCTTCAAGAGGATACTCATTTCGATATTTGTCTCTCGATATCACTCGATATTTATCGTCGATTGGGAAAAGAGCTATTACATGTAGCCAACCTTGCCAACTATCTGAATTACTGAAATGTTGTTGTTAATTACAATATTTTAATGGAAGAAGAAATAAACACTAAGTAAATAAAATGATCTAACAATGATCACGTTCTGTAAATACATGCTTCTTACGCTTACGCTAAACGACTGCAATTTACATCAAATAATAATGATTTTGTTTTTCAATTAACATGTGGTATTCATGCACTACCTCGAGTTCAGAAAGCAGATAATTCTTATGTATGGTTATATGCGAATGAAATAAACACGTGTTGGTTTCATAGTGACAGGCAGAAATGGGGAAAGTGAAAAAACATAAAAGATTCTCCAAAGCCAAAGTTCCGTTGGATATTCAGTTGGATGATGACAAATTTGCTAAGCCAACTGGCCGTGTTAAAGCAAGAATACGTCAGGATGACGAGGAGTCTGTAAGTCAATAATTTTATAAATAATAATAATACATTATTCCATTTGGTCATACAGACTTGAGAAGGCGTCAATTACGTACATTACGTAAAACACAATTTCAACATACCGTTGACTTTAAATTTTCTGAGATGCTATAAAATGCATTCTCAAGGAGGAAATTCTTCAGTTCATATTTGAAATTCTCTACTGTGGGAAGGCGTTTTAGCTTTGGAGGGAGATGGTTATATATTCGAGCACACACATAATGTGGGTCATTTTTTAAAGGTTGGAGGTGCACATCACTGTCAACTCGCGTGTTGAAGAGCTGTTAGTTAGGAAGATAGTAGGGTTTTCTGTAACAAAGGAGGAGCATTGAAGGATATATATCGAGGGTAAAGTTAGAATTTTCAGTGAGATGAAAAAAAATTTGTCCCATTCTCTAATTGAAATATCAGCAAATACTTTCACAGCTTGTTTCTGTAGAGAGAAGGTTCGTTTACATTGGGAAGAGTTTCCCCGCATGATAATTCCATATGTGAGGAATGAATGAATTTTAGAAAAATAAAAACCTCAGGTATTCCAGAGAGATCACCAAAGTCAGCCTTCTTATCCTGAAAAGACTATTTGCCACTTTATTGGCGACAGTATCAACGTGGTCTTGCCATGAAAAATCATCACTTATAGTGAAACTCAAGAAGTTAGTCGTTTAAAGGCGTTTTATGATTATCCCATTCAAGATAAGTAAAGGGCTCAGAATTGGTCGAGCCTTTTTCGTGTGATATAGTAAATATGTGGTTTTAGAACTATTTAATAGTAAATTATTGTTGGCACACCAAGTGCACGTGTCCTCAACTGAGGAACGAGCTGATTCCATAAGGGTTGGTAACTTACCAGTAGATATTAGATGAGAAGTGTCATTTGCATAGAGGAGTGGTTTGCAGTTAGCCATAGAAAAGGACAGATCATTCGCGATGAAGACAAAGAGTAAAGGGCCTAGGACTGATCCTTGATGGATATCAAAATTGAAGGTTTCAAACTTGTTGCCTCCTTTTGTAGATCTCAGTGTAAGAATGGTGGTGTGTTGATCTTTGTTAGAAATATCATAAGTGTTCGCAATCTTAGATTTAACATCCCTATTAAGGAGCTAGATTTTGAATGCTGTGGAGCTCTATTGACATTTGGTGATGTGGTTATTTCTGTTATATGTGTTTATCGATCTCCTAGTGGTGGCGTTCCTATCTTTATTGATATGCTGCTTAAGGTGGTGCCCATTTTTATGAAATACACAATGAATACAATCTTGTGTGGGGATTTTAATGTTGATTTAAGGTCAGACTCTATCCAAAAGAATGAGTTACTGAATTCTATGATTACATTTAATCTTGTATCTACTATGAGCGAGCCTACAAGAATAGCCAGCTCTTCAGCAATGACTTGACAATATTTTCTCCAATATGCTTCCTGTAATTAGTGCAAATCTGGATACCTATTTATCTGATCATAAGGCCCAGCTTAAAGAGTTTTATCTTCACTGTAGCCCTCACACTCTGCCTACCAAAACTCAACATAAACGGTCCTTCACACCCTCAGCTCAGTCTTATTTCCATTGTCTACTACAGCAGCATTCCTGGAATTTAGTTTATAAAGGTGATACTCTTGACTCTAAATACAATAACTTCCTTGACATATTTTCATACTGCTTTAATGTTGCTTTTCCCTTAAAACCAGTAAAATCTTTCAACATCGTGACGACAACAACAACAAACTGAGTGGGCCACTCCAGAACTTTCAACAACAACAACAAAACTGAGTGGGTCACTCCAGAAGTAAGGGCTTCATCTGCAAATCTTAGAATGGTTTTCAATGAACTAAAATTGGATGATTCCCAGTCATTAAAGTCACATTATAAAATTTTGAAGAGTAAACATATTTCCTTGGTAGCTGAGACAAAAAGAAAGTTCAATATGAACATTATCAATTCCTCTACAAATCGCTCCAAAGCTGCTTGGAGGCTAATAAATTCTACTCTTCCCTTTAAATCTAGTATGTCCTCAATCAATTCTATTTGCTATGACAATTCCATAATTTCAGATCAAGCTGATATTGTAATCTTGCTAAATAAAAAATTTCTTACCTCCATAAGTAATTTGTTAACCAACGCAAGCTTTTCACATACCTTTAATAACTCCACACAATGTATGTGCCATTGCCCATGGACCATTTTTCTCTACCCAACTGATGAAAAAGAAATCAACACCATACTTATAAAAATAAGCAGGAAACACTCCACTGGTTTTGATGTCATACCTGGATCCATCTTGAAAGGCAATATTAAATCATGTTTAATTAAACCCCTAACATATTTAGTTGATGAGTCTCTGTCCATGGGGATTTTCCCTGAAAATTTAAAGGTAGCTAAGGTTATCCCAATGTTTATAAGTGGAAACCCCCTTGACTTGAAAAATTATAGATCTATATCGATTCTTCCTGTTTTCTCCAAGGTCTTTGAGCAAATTATCTACAATAGGTTATCTTTTTTAAGTATATTCAATATTCTTTCTAAAACACAATTTGGCTTCATGAAAAAAAGATCCAATGACACTGCTATAACAAAATTCATTCATGACATCATTCAAGAACTTGATAAACGAAACAATGTTGTAAGTATTTTTTATGACCTTAAAAAAGCTTTTGATTCAGTGGACCATGAAATTTTAATTAGAAAACTCCACATATATGGAATCTCAGGAATGGCTAACCAGTGGATACATTCATTTCTAACTGGCCGATCTCAGGCGCTGAGCATTTTTTCATCTGCTCAAAAATCCTGTTATCTCTACCCCTTTACCCATTACAAAAGGTGTCTCTCAAGGATCTATTCTGGGTCCCCTTCTTTTTCTCATATATATAAACAATCTTCCATCCTATTTTAGTAGTGGTTCTGTGTACATGTATGCTGTTGACACAACTCGTCTCAATTCTTGTCAAGAATTGAGATGGTGGTGATATATTGACATGGTACATATACCAATCATGGTACAATTCAAAAAAATATTAATGCAATGACTGAATGGTGTAATGATAACCTAGTTTTCATCGACAGCGAGAAATCAAATTTCGTTCAATTTCACACCCATCAAAGAAAAATTATCTCTACTCCTCTTCTTAAATTAAATGGTTTTACACTAAAATCCTCTACACTTACCAATTCTTGAGTCTACATGTATGTGAGTCACTCAGCTGGGAGACTCACATTGATAAAAGGTTCACTGTGGAGGCCGTCACTTGGTGGAATTCCATGATAGAGTGATGGTTTTAAAAAACCATCACTCATATTGATGTTTTATGTTCCAAAGTGGCTTCTGGATGCTATCTATTGAGGAGGATTTTTGCCCTCACAGATCAGTGTACTGCCCTTTCCGTTTACCATGATTTATTCATAGTAGAATAAAGTATGAAATTGTGGTTTGGGGTCATTCATGCCAGGCCCTTAGGCTTAAAAAATGGGCCATAAGGATACTAGGCAATATAACCAGAAGAAACAGTTCTAGGTCATATTTTAAAGCACTAAATATTCTTACCTTACCCTGCCTATATATATATCAGTATAGTCTTTGTATGTCAACATGTTTATTTAACATTGAAACAAATCATGATGTACACAACTATGACACTAGAGGGTCCAAAGACTTGAGGATTGGCACAAAGGGAAGATGGAATGACTTGAAGAAAGCAATAACGGAAGTAGCAGATGAGCAACTTGTGAGTAAGAGAACTGCTACCAGAA
>WURS02454522.1:0-13980 GCA_011762765.2 Rhinocypha anisoptera
CTGGAGAATGGCTTGCTGATAGACGAGAACGAAGTGGACGCGGATGAGCGAGGCGCAGCGATATCAAGATCTGAATTTGACACTGCAGTGAAGAATCTAAAGAGGATCAAGGTACCTGGAGTAGAATCAGCGGAGAAATGATCAAGGCCTTAGGAGACATATCCAACGATACCCTATTCGGAATAATCAGGGATTGCTATGAAAGTGGCAGGCTGCCGGAGGACTTTGTTGAAAGTGAAATGATAGCTAATCCAAAGAAAACGAGGACAGAGAAATGAGAGGAACACCGAACACTGAGTTTAACATCACGTGTCTCCAAAATTCTAACGAGAATTATCAACCGGAGGTTGGAGGGAAAAATCGAAGAAAACTTATCGGGAACCAGTTAGAATTTAGATAGAATAGATGATCTAGAGAGGCAGTGCTGAGCCTGACAATTTTGATATAAAAAATGAGATACGTAAACAAACCACTATATGTAGCATTCGTGGACTTAGATAAGACATTTGATAACGTGGAGTGGAAGAAGATTTTTAAGTTGTTGGATAAAATAGGCATTGATTACAACGACAGAAGAGTAATATTCCAAATCTACCAGAATCAAGTCACCTCATTTTGTGTTTGTTCTTTTAAATGTCCCTATCCCTTTCCTTATTTACTATTATTTGTGCTGTATGTTTGCCATTTGGTGGTTATTTCTGTATGAATGTGTGTATATATTTGGATTGCCAGTCGGGTTAGACAGGTGGGTAGCATGTCCGCCTGCTATTTTTTTTTATTTTGAACTGGTGGGGGAAAATGCGGTGACGCACACCCAGGGAAGGTGACCCTGGGTTGTGGGACTCAGCCGGGGTCTAAGGAACCCCCGACCCATACCGACTAAAAACCCACCACCAATTGATTGCGCCTATTAATGGAAGGAGGCAACCATTTGCAGTTGTGCATCATAGGGCCACAACTAGCCGATCCCAGCTCTCTCCCTAACCGTCCAGACCGATGTGGATGTATTGAACATCCTCCAGTAAATGAGGCCTACATAGCAAGGCTACATCATCATCAGCAAGGTTACATCATGATGATGTAGCCTTGCTACGAAACCATGGTCGTGGTAAATAAATTGTCATGTGGAAACTGCAAAGTTACTTCATTTACTCCCAGTATGTCGGATTTCCACAAAGTTTCAGCATCAAGTGTCGTAACTCCAACACGCCTAACTGTGAGATGAGGCCTAACTAAAGAAGAGTAAGTGCGCTTGCCGTCTAATTACATTTTCCGATGTTGGTCCGGTCATTCTCCTGTCTCGACCAAAGCGTTGTAAACATTTGTGTCCTATTAATACTTAACGTTTGTGGAAATTTCTAGCATAGCGGTTTATTTTTAAATATCTCATTGCCAATGTGGACAAGTGATTTATTCCCAGCGTATAAAAAGTACTGACCAGGGGACCCGGATTCGAGAATCGGTGACGACTCCGGACACCACCAGCTAAACCCAAGGTGAGTGGTTTTTCGGGTATTCCACATCTTCGTGGGAAACCACAAGCGGCATAGAGAATGGAACTGGCCCCTCTCCCCTGTGATGTGTGAATTTTCATACGCCGTGGTTTTAGTACTAGGTGAGCTCTACCCTTTAACGTACCAACCCTCGGGTTGAACACTATGGATTTGGTTGGCATGGAAAGAGGATTACTCGAGCTATCTGATCTTTCTTCAGTTTATGAATGAGTTTTCCAAGTGTTTGCTCCGAATTAGTGCTCAGGAGGAATATAATACTAGTCAGGATTAAAAAATAAGGGTAGAGGACTACTCTTTTCACTTTCAATATAGCTCGGTGAGATTTTTTTCTCTCGGGAACGTCCATTTCCCTGGAAACTACAGTTTATTCTTTTTTAATGTTCCGATCAATATTTTCGTGGAATTTACTTTTTTGCTTGAACGTTTTGGCTGGTAAATTATTGCTTGAAGTATTTTCGGATAAAAAATTATTTTTTTTAGATAATTCAAATACTTTTTTAAGGAGGAGAGATATGAATTTTTAAATCACCATCAGATGTACGAAATTTACGGCAGCATTCGGTTGGAAATGCACCCGATTTTATTAAAAAAAAATAGAATCGGAATGTGAGAGTCGTTCGTTTTCATATTCCGGCGGTGAATGTACGTGCGCGTGCGGCTGTGCGTGCGTATGTGACATCAACGTGTCGTTATGGACACCTGAGTGATACCTCGATGACGGAGTGCGACCAAACGTGGGCCTTTCAGCGACGTCGCGCGTCACGCGGACCAGTAGGAAAATTGGGTCGTTGATTAAATTTTTTGAATATATATATATATGTATGACATAAACATATTGTAATATTTTCTTCTTTGAATGAAAGCATGCAAAAGGAATGCAAATGCGTGCGAAACGAATTGGACGGGCTACATTCGCGTAAAGGTTAAATAGAAAAGTCCCCGATTCGCATCCATTTTCCGGATACATTTTTTGCGAGTTAAATTCGTAATCTCAACTGTCCTCCAATGGCATCCCAAAAACTAAAGGTTCAGAAAAATGAAATTTCCTTTCGGGCGTGGCACGCGTATGACTCTAAGTACCCATGGTGACGACATACACGCGTGTCGAGGGCAACTGAAGTCTCCTCTGTTCTCCACATTCCGTGCTAGCGACTTTCATATGGGAAGTCATATAACTTGTCTGGATAATTCCGGATGGGTCTCACACTGTTATACCATGGCGTGACGAAGATTCGTATGTAGGTGTCACGTGATGTAATTGAAGCATGGCGTGGGGAATAAAGGCCACACCGGCCCACGTAAAAAAAGTCCCTTTGGGGAACCCTCATCCCGGGACGAAGAACTTCCGGGCAACGGAAAAAATTGACATTATTTTCCGTGAAACTCGGCAAAAATATTTGATTTCTGCTACTGCAACTGTGCGCTACTAAGTTTTCCCCTAGGTAATATCTTAGGGTCGTATTCTAGAGCGTCACTAGAGTGAAGAGATGCAGCGCCACTCCAAGGAGTACTGGTTTCACTGCTCTCTAAAATTCGTATTCAAAAACGCCACTCCCACTCGGCTGCATTGAGTGAAGAAGAGGGAATGTTGCCAAACGTATTCTTCCTTTACGAGACTGCGTTCAGCGACAGTTCTGACTTATTATGACGGGAAAAGAGGGAAGTAATCATGAAAAATGAGTAAAGAATTTGGTTTGCGTAATACGCTCGCAGTAAACACAGGGGATAGTCTTGTTAAAAACACGGAAACTCCCCATTTATTCGATTTAAAGTCATAGTAAATATGCTTATATGAATGCCGAATTGCCAAGACAAATGGATGAAACATACTAAAATATTCACTCGCAAAAAAGGTGGGTTTTGCTTTGGATCTAGCAGTTTTTATTTCTGTGTATAGTCAAAATAATTGTAACAGCTTTTCACAAGGCAATTTTATGCAACAATTTTTAACTGAAGTGCCTGTTATTCTCGTAGTTGGACCATCCATCCTATAAATAAACGTTATAGAGACAGGTGAGATGTGGTGGAAACGAATCATAATCTAAGAAATAAGTTACAAAAATATGCAATTTCCACTTTAAAGTGTAAATTGCAAATTTTTGTAGCTTATTTCTTAGATCATTCATCCTATGTTTACTTATTAACTAAGGTTATGTATGATTCCCACAGAAAGCATGAAGACGTACATCAAAGGTGGTTCAGAATGGCAAAATAACCGACACGATGTCATAATTGGATATTGCAACCACGAATACAACATGACATATGCAAGCAACGATTTGATGGATTCAGCGAAGACGATCATGTGTTGATCTGGTGTTAAAACTGAAATTCATGGCCGATTTTGTTTAACCCTACGATTAAATGATTGTGGATTTTAGATTTCAAATGGGAATGATATTGTTTTATTGTTGTCTTTATTGTTTGACTGTAATATCATTTTTTTAAACATTTCTCTGAAAGTAAATCATTTATGTATGTAATTATTTCAAAAATCGTTATTATATTCGCCCCCACAGAAAGTATCACATTTTCAGCCCATGATGCCAGTGTATGCAACAACCATGGATCATTTCCTGTCCTTCGTTTTCACAATTTAAAAAAACCTGGATTCGCTTCATCATCACTATGAAATGTTGGTGGTTGATGGATACTTTAAACTTTCCAAATTTTGTTTCAACGGTGCTATATTTTCTTATTCAGTTGTGATCCACAAAAATATGTTGATCTCGACCTGTGTCCACACTATTTCTGGTACATTGCAGTGAGCCATCTTCCATGCTTGCCGCACGTTCGACCCTAATTATTTGTTCTTTTGTGCAGTGTTATGTAATTACTGTGTGATAACTCATTGCAGTTAAAATAAATGTTCATTTTCCGGAATAGTGTATAAATAAGTTCTTAATCCCAAATCACTGATCTGGTATTTTACAATTTTGCAGTTTATTCAGAAGGTTATACTATGGTGACCGGTTACATACATCAAAAGTAAGTGAAATACTGCTTACAAGTGAGTAACGTGTATTATATAAATAAAGTTTAGACAGTAATTTGCATGCCAAACTATACAGTTTGTTTCTTCGTTATATATTTCGCATTGCAATTTTCAAATAGAGTTATTAGTACCGTCATTTATAATTTAGTAAATGAAAGGAAGTGGTCTAGGAAAGGATCTAGAAATACCCAATCGTTAATAACACGGTTTGAACAAATGTTTGCAATTAATAATTTAATGCCAGCCGTCTATTATGTGAGTGTGTTCTGAGAGGTAGTGAAAAAAAAACAATAATTGCATTCAAATCCGTAAGTAATTTATCATTTTCTGGTTTTCCAATGAGTGGGTGTAAAGTTTAAGTTCGAATGTCATTGTCGCACTCACATTCACACTTCTGCTGTGTTTCGCCTACACTCGGATCTTTCATTGAAATATTTTTGTCGCTATTTCGGAGTGAACATTTCTACTGCCGTGTCGGACGGCACTTGATTTAAATACTTTTCTTCTCCCTCTCATCCCTTTTTTCTCTTCTCAATGTATCCATAGACTTCAATTTCAACGCAAATCACTCGAGGCTCAACATATTTATAGGGAAATATTATTTTAGGGGAATAATTTTCTATAGAAATTCTTTTTAATGGAAATTTCCCAGGGGAATTTTTTCACGGAAAGTATTTTAGAAATTATCCCGCACGGATATAATACCTGTCACGGTCCACTGTGTTGAATTAAAGCGCATGACATTACAGTCATTCGTACAAAATGCATCTTTTGCGTATGGAATTGGAGAGGTAGAGTTTTTCGTACAAGCCATTGTATATCCAACGAAGGAAAACAGGCACTAGGGGAAAGAAAGTTAAAGTAACTAACATTTTCGAGGTCATAAAGAAATTAGGCCGCGTAACTGCCAGAAAACGTCGTATTTTCGCAAAATAACTTATGAATCGAATCGCACTCTCGATGGCGCGGTACATATCCGTTCCTATATAGTACGCTTTCGTTTATCGGTTGTTTCAATTTTTTTTCCGACCGCAAACCTCCGAGAATCACTTTTATTGGATTCGTCGACCTGTATACGGATAACAATTTTATCGGTCGTTTCAAATCTTGAAGGCGATTAAAAATGCAATACCTTTCTCGTTTCCCAGAACCAACATTTCAACTCGAGGCCAACGTACGACCCTCGCAAGTAACTGCGTTTCAAACTTCCTTCGATTCCTGTTGCAGGGTCGATTCCCCCAGCCAATCATTCGAATTTCCTGACTTGTCGAGGACAATACTTCGCTCGAGG
This sequence comes from Rhinocypha anisoptera, assembly GCA_011762765.2. Classification (NCBI taxonomy): domain Eukaryota; kingdom Metazoa; phylum Arthropoda; class Insecta; order Odonata; family Chlorocyphidae; genus Rhinocypha; species Rhinocypha anisoptera. Next base: position 5,801 of record WURS02454522.1, read on the forward strand.
CTCGTCCAAGTCCAGATTCCTCACGCCCCCTGGCATTCAACCTTGAAACCGTCATCTAATTTCCCTCGAACAACAACTGAGTACACCGAGGGTCCGCGGATAACCCTTTTCCCTTTGAAAACGCAGGCAAGTAAAACACTTCCGCGGACATGGAAACCACTGAATCGGCCGCAGTACTGCGATGTGGAAGGCGAAGGGAAACTACCACATTAAATATTTCCCAAGAAAATGCAGCCCATTCTGCAGTCAACCAATCTTAGGATTGAAGTAGTGATGATGATGATATATAAGCATATATATATATATAGAACCAAGTAAATATAAATAACTAAATATATGTGAAGTCTGGAAATAATGTTCAGAATTCATAAAGAAATTTCAGAAATTCTTCCTTTCAAGTATTTGGCATGCTCCTGCTATCGTCCCTTGAACTATTCCCATCTAATCAATATAATTGTAGTTTATCCCAATTAAACTGCTTCTTGTAAAAGAGCGATTAGCAAACTGTTTGTTGTGACACCAGAAGTTTAAGTGGCAAAAGCTATAGCAGTAGCATCGGAGAGCTAATTATAGTATATAAATTTCACTTTGTAAAAGTTTTAATTCCTTCTAAATTAGCATAACCAATTACATTTTAATAATTTTCCTTTAATATTTGCTCAGCTGTTTTGCGGTCGTCTACGGCAATTTCATTTTCAAAACATTTAAGTTTACATGACTTAAATTTACTTAAACTTTTCTCTTTCACTAATGTATTTGATTTTCAACATACTGGACAGGTGTTGATAACTTCCTTCTCCCCCAAGAAATGATACGATCTACGGAGGGAACGACTTGCATGTGACCACCTGAAGTTTTTAATCTGTAAATCAATCATGGCCGCGATCAATAAAATACTTTTCCATGCAAAACTGCTTATAAGGTGCTTTTGTTACCTTCTCACCACAGTTACATTTGTACTTTGACCCTTTGACCAGGGTTTATCAAACTACCGCCATGCCTTTATGGAGACCCAACACCTCCAGCTTCATTGGCGGCTTGTAGGGCATTGTACCGATGTAGACGCAGGGTTGATCGAAAGGGAGGGAGTGGACGGTGGAGTGGCGGAAAATAGGCGCTCACATGCACGCCGCCTCCTCACACGACACCGACGGCGATCGTCGGGGCGGGAAACGAGAATCAGAGGTTGCCCACGCTGCCTATGTACTTATTAACGGCCCACGCCTGGGGAACCTGGTGAATATTCATACTCCCCGGGATGATATCTTGAATCGAATGGGCCGACACGTTTAATCCTCCCGCCCAGCGATTTAACTCTCTCTTGCTCTTCCTCTCTCTCCCACAATCCCCCGCTATCCAAATCCGCGGCGCTCAGCGCTTGGCCTGCCCAACCACAAATCATTCGCATTCATCTCCTCCATTGTTTCATCGCGGCATTGTTGCACTTGGTGCTTTAAATTAAAGTTTTAATTTGCATATGTACTACGATGAAGCACTGCGTGGATTTCTTGCCGAGCGTGGATGTTCTACATGCCTCGTTTCTCACCACATATATCTCCCAAACAAGATTCTGAGTATTATCACGTTCGTTTCAGATCTTTAAACAATAGTTTACAATGTAAATTAGTGAGTACATTCAATATGAATCGTATAAATGTATATAATCATACATTTAAATTGAAAAAAAACGAGCAATGTCAATCATTCGGAGCTTCAGTTCATTTAACGGTGATGTTTAAAATTGAAAAATTTTTATCTCATGGTTCTTCATCATTGAAAATAGAATATGAAAAAAAAAATTACGCTAGACTAAACATCGAAAAATTAACTCAAATATTGAATCGTGGCTGCTCTCTGTTATTTGGGTATTACGACAAGAAATATGACTCTGAACGTTTAGCGTTTTGCCTTACTTCGTTCTACGTCCTCATTTTATTTCTCTAAACCGGGTATAAATTTTTCACCTGTAAATGATACATCTGCGAGGTTTATAAATTATTTTTATTAAAAATCTTAGTCGACGAAGCACATCCTACTCCGCGGTTTCCTGAGAGATGAAACTTTGCCCGTAAATCTTATCCAAGGTACATTTTATTCAATTATGTTTTCGCCGCCATAAGGACAATATATTTATTTATTTACACTTTTACAATATTAGGAATATTTTCAACGTATCCTGGGTGGCTGGCTAGAAGTTTTACAAGTAGGCCTGACGGAATAATAGTTTCCCAGGGGCAAGGAATCATAATACTCATCAGTGTGATAGATGAATAGTGAAGCGGCGTTAATACTATTACATATGTCATGTATCTAGGTAAGACTATTGTGAAAAATTGGATAAATGTAGAGAGAACAATTTGCACTTAGTATTACAAAAAAATTCTATCAATTAATTGCATATAAAATAAGGGGGGTTTTGGCATTTTTCACTACTCGGAATAAATATGTTATAGTAAAGAAATCGTAAAAATTTTATTGGGCTATTTTGCTGGTAGAGTTAACAATAATTTGCGTTATCTAACTGAATAATGAGATTGTGATGCATAATTAGTGATCCATTTCTATAACGTGGGTCCTATTAAATTAATTTATCCACAAAATTTTAATTTATGCGATAGATGTTTTATATTTTGCAATAGCAATAACATTTTTCCCAAGAGCTATAATTCAGTTGTTTTCACCTGAAAATGTTGTTTAGATAAGTTTAAAAGAATTTTTTCTCTTATAACGTAATCTTTTTGTTGATTAAAGTAAAAGAAACTTTACATATATAATATTTACCGTTATTTTATGAGAGCTTGAGAAGCATCTACCGGGTGATAATGCTTACTCCAGGAAGACCGAGTATTTATTTAAAATATTTGTGCAACAAAAAAGACTATGAGTGATCTACGGGACCCCTATGCGGGAAAGTTGATGAAACATTAGAAATCTAAGTCAACAATAAATATGAGAAAACCACTCTGCAGATTGAACTCTAGTAAATTCTTCTGGCAGAAATAGTATATAAGCATAGATAACTGCATTACGATTTGGGCATAGGATAACAATACAAAACATTATTTTCATGAAATAAACATATATAAGATCACTGAGCACAAAGAGTGAAAGTCGTAAAAATGTTGCTTCACATTTCACCGTCTCTAGAGGCCAACATTGGTCCCTACAATTAACCTCCAACACTTCCCATCAGCTGCTCGAGAGCAGCTGTAGCAGGAATTCATGTTGACAAAAAATAAATTTACAAGAATAAAAAATGAGAGCTAATATTTGCTATTACACTGAAGTAGTTATCGATTTAAAAGATTCTGTATCAGTAAAATAATGGCTGATGTAAGATATACATTTACAATTGTTAAAAAATGAGATAGAATGAGTCACATATTCTTTTGTTTTTACATTAGCTGACATCTATGAACACTGAGGAATTCTTGGGTGTTCTTCCTGGGAAATAATCAAAACGTCCTAACACTCAAGTAAATTTCTGGGAAATTAAAATAGTTTTCTTTCAATTACACAATTTATCACAAAGAAAATAAATTTAACGACGTGAACGAATATAAATGAAGTATTTATCCTTTACTATTCATGGTAGTGGAAGAACAACGCAGTTTTTAAAGTAGAAGTAGTATTTTTGTTCATAGGGCGCTTCGACGGCAATGGTCATTTCGCACCTCTTCAAAGCATAGAAAAAACTCTTTCTAACAAACACAACACCCATGTCCTAGAAGTGATTCGAACCTTCGACCTATGGGTTAGCCGACGAGCGCGCTACCCCCAGCCTAACCCGGTCTGCGCAGTTTTTCAGAGCCTTTGGAACTTCCCCGAATAGAAGCCTGTAAACATTGAATTCATTCTTTGCCATGTTTTTTTGCATACTTTTGTCTCTTTTTTGTATTTTGACGCTATTTATTTTTTAAAATATACATGTGCATATTGTAATAATGTCTCCAGAAGTCCAGTACTATTTCCCTGTACACAATTGATTAAAAATTTTCCATTTTAGTCCAACGGAAGACATTCTCATTAGACGTGTGAAACAATACTCTCAATAAAAGTATTATTCACTACAATTTCTTTTCTAATCTTTTATTCTCTCGCATTTGACGAGCACTATATTTGAGGGTAAGTTGGTTGTATCCAATGATTGGCTATTATGAGTCTCAGTCTTTTGTAAAAATCATATTCATGCTCCCTACTACAACCATGGAAACGTAATTATTTTATATTTATATTTTCACCAATATCTAGGTGGCTACATACTGTTCTTCATATTAGTATTTCTCCAAACAGTGAAGTGTCAGGCCTGATGTGGTGGAACTTGAACATAATGAATATTAAAATCTACAACTTTCCACAAAGTATAGAATTATTGACCTAAGTTTTAATGTTACAGCATCATCCTCAGGCCTGATTAACGTGTTTCAAGAAATAGACATGTTAAACTTATTAATTATATACAGGTGTAATGTTCGTAATAAATAGTAATGAATAACGTAATTTAAAAATTAGTAGAACGGACCGAAGCGCCTGAAATATCTCTATAGTACGTGGAAAACATTGAGAAATATAGAGGAAAGTTACTCCTCGAAAAAAGGACATGGGGCCAAAAAGCAATTCACCCCGAGGATAAGACAAAGAAGAAATACGTATTAGGAAGTGGGATTGGTAGGATTAATAATATTTTAGGACTTGGATAATGAAGAATGAATGGCGCCATTTGTCTTACATATGTCGTGTGACACCTGTATAAACGGATAAAACCACATAAAAAGTATGTGGTTGGGGAGGAGGGGAAAGAGGGTAAGGGGAAGGAGGGGAGGACGTAACGGAGGGGAGGGAGTGGAAATGGGAATGAGGAGGAGAGAGGAGAAGACTTCCCAATACAGCACACCCAGTATATCAGCCTTCATCAGCCAGTTCTCTCAGACCAACGAAGGGGCAAGCAGACCCCGAAATATCTCTTTCCATAGTCTTTGTGTTTCTTTCTGTGTGTGTATGTGTATAATTGTGTGCTTTTGTTAGAAAAACACACACAAAAACATAGGCACAAAAATATAGAGAAACTCACTAGATTTTTTAATTTTCGGTGGCTGCTGAACCACCTTCACCAGATAGGAAATTAGACAAAACTCGATTAGAAATTCGAAACTCGACGATTAGACGATATATATATACACATATATATATATATATTTCGATGGTATGTATTCCTAATGTTTAAATTTTTAAGAGTTCTCCCTTTAACTGCTTTGACCTTCGCTCTATTTGCGATTCTCGGAGACTCCAATACGCCCTTTATCGTTTGAAGCGTTCACCTTTTCCTGGCCACCCGCTCGCAAATTCCCCTCCCAGACCATATTGCCTCCCACACTTCCCCTCAATGTTTGAAGGCTCAATGCCTGTCTACCCATCCCCCGTTTCCTGTCTCGTCTTCAGAGAAGAAGAAACTGCGCTCTGGCACCATCTCTCTCCTCAACCTTCACTGTTTTTACACGTTTCAAACGAGCGTGCAAATAGAACTCTTAAACAAAAGAGTTTTGCCGAACGAAACAACATAGTCATTAAATACCAGTACGGGGTACCAGTACGAGGGAGAAAGAGCTTTAAAAAGGAAAGGAAAAAAATTCAATAAACACGATGATCGTGGGAGGGGAGGGGAGGAAGAGGAACCCGCTCCGTATATATAGAGGCCGTATAAAATTTAAAACTGCTTTCGAATTTTCGGTACCACTATATTCGTAGGAAGTAGGACGCGAAATGAGAGCGTACGTAATATTTGATTTTAATAGGGGAATAGGAGGATTCGTGTGTGATTCAAGCAAAGCCCCCTCTGTCGAATTCCCATCGTGAAATGACTCGTCTTTCGAAGCGCCACAAGAAGACCACCGAGAAAATATGGCTTAGACGTGATCAGCTCTTCAGTTGCCGTAGAAAAGTCTTTGCGAGTGAAGCAAAGGACATCGTAATAATTCAAAGGAAGTTAACGACGTGTTTTCAAAAACTTACCTACGAACACCTTATGCTTCTCCACTTCTGCCTTAAAAGCGATTCCAATTGAACCTGCAGGCTTTTGCTGAATCCGTCACGGAGACGTTGCATTGGTGTGAGTGGGACGAGTCGCTGCACCTGCAATGTCCAAGTGTTAATTATAAGGCAAGCAAAAACGTTTTAGGCGCGAAACAAAACGCAAATAAAGCCAGGGCTTGTTTTCTCCCTCGTGAATCATTCAGGTATTCGAGATGAAAGCATGCAGATGTACATTAGCATCTTAGAATAAAATGCTTGTAGTCACGAGTTCAAGACCCGAATATCGTATCTCAGCTTAATTCCACTTTTATCTAGAAAGGCACCGCGGAAATGAAATTCTGTCAACGTGGAATAAACAAAGATTCGAAAAGGTGAAAAAGCGAACGTTAGGCAAGAAAGCTGATAAAGAAATTATTTCGGGCGGCTTTTAATTGAAAGACATCTAAATTATCTTTTGCCTCAATAAACAACGCATGGTTCATTCTTTATGGAAATTTATATACATCAGGGGATGAAAGGGATTGAATTGCTATAGAAAACTCAATCCCTTTCATCGTATTAAACTATTTCCAAGACTCCGTATAGTCCCTAAAAGCAATAACGTAGAATATTTATAAAGAAGACGATCGGTATGGAAAAAAATTTCCCTCACATTCCTGTCTGCTCAATGGTGTCATGATTGCCGACTACGAGGCCATCGTGACAGTGAGTGGTGCTTGTCGATCTTCACCTATCCACCAGAGGGAGGGGGCACCGTCTTGCATGTCTTGCTGCCGCTTTCGAATCCCTCGTCCCCTCCTGCCCTCATCATCCTCACCTTAATGGTCACAAGTGGACATAAAGAGCTGGATCGGCGACGACGAAAGGGAAAAAAAAGACGAAAACAAAAGTAAGCCGCCTCCCGCGCCTCTCTCTCTCTCTCTTTTCTCCCATCCCACAAGTGCCTCTGTGCTTTTGCCTTCCCCGCCGACACCGTCTTGGGAAAGGAGAGGGCGCGTCTCTCTTTCTCTCTCTCTCTCCATTGAGGCCAACGCCCACCGCAGCTGCCTCCCCGTCCAAGGCGGGATGGGTGCCGCATTCGAAAAATTATGTTTCACAAAAATGAAAAGTTTACGCGGGAAATTTTATTCTAGCTCGTGGATGATTTGCGAGGCGTGGGACTTGGCTTCGTGGATGTGCCAAACTAATCCTATAACTTATCTAAGTCACCACAACAACTAAGTCAGTTCTTGAGAATGATCTGTTGAGTTTGAAACCGGTCGAGTTTTTTTAAAAATATATCCCGTCAATCCAAGTGTTTTCGGTTTAAGAAATTTCGAAATTCCACAAAGTTAACTTACCTGCCATTGAGTTTAATGCACATTAGTTCTCTTCTCCAGCATCTAGAACAGCGTCATATATTACTGGCAGCAAATAACTACTACTAAAGATGCTATTAAAAAATCAATAACTAGAGCAAGTGATTCTTAAAAAAAAATTTTTTTTTCAACTTTCATCGACTTTCTTATTAGCTCTGACAACTAGCTATGTGATAAATCACAGTGTAACGAGTTAAAGTTCAAGTTAAACAAGAATTTTGGATGCATGTTAACCATACATCCAAAATTCTTGTTTAACTTGAGCTCACAAAGTACTCTAATGATGTGTGGAAGTCGAAGATCAGGTTAGAGGTGCAGTCGTTGCTTTCTTTTCCAGACCTAATAATTTTCAGAAAGTTTTTTTAATCTTGAAAAATTCATCGGCTAATGTTTGGCTTTGAACCCAGACCATATCTTGAAGCGATAACCCATCTCCGCCCAAAACATTATGTATTCAATTCTCTTGATGAAGACGTTGATGATGAAAACGTCCGCAATCTTTTCCGAATTAGAGTCTACACTTTTAGTAAATGGTGCGACAGCGCCCACCTTGAGTAAACCACATACAGTATAGGAAATCATACTCGGCTTAACTATGTGGAACTCCTTCATGATGTATAGGATAAAGGAACTTTGCCTCTCATTCTCTCTCTCACTCTCTCTCTCACTCTCTCTCTCACTCTCTCTCTCAATATCAATATCTTTCTCTCTCACTCTCTCTCTCACACTCTCTCTCACTCTCTCTAACTCTCTCTCTCTCTCCCACTCTCTCTCTATCACTCTCTCTTTCTC
>WURS02454533.1:0-13979 GCA_011762765.2 Rhinocypha anisoptera
TGATGGCGATCATCGCCGAAACCGGTCGTGTTTGTAATTTTTATCTTTTGTGGAAATATAAGAGTTATTAAAAAAAAAAAAAACCATCATTCTGTTCGGCAATGTCTTTAATTAAGATAAATTGAAAAAGCTTTTTTCGAAAATTCTCCATCTTTTGTGCTTTTTATATTTTTCACCATTCATTTTCCTAGGGGCGGGCAGCTTTCTCCTCTGAATATTCTCATTGATTATGTCATTTAACTTGTCTTTAACTATTAAAATACTTGCTCGAGACGGTTCAAGCATCAAAACACGATTCCAGGCTATGTAGACTGGTGATTGAAGTGCTGGAGGAAATAAAAGATTAAGAGTGTGCTCAGTTGTGTTCAGAACTGGACTTTGGAGTTTGAGTAAAATTTCATTGTCTAGTGAATACCAGGAGAGGAATACCTTTAGTATTCCTTTGCTCACTACGGCGAATTATAATTCCTTGGATCTGGCAATAATAACGTGGGCTTCAGTGAAACTTCAGATATAACTTGAAGGCTTCAGTGAAATTTTTCTGTAAGCTAGGTCCATTCTATATTGATTCCTTTAATATTTCATTATACTTGAACCTCTAGGAATAGCTTGAATTATATTCCCAAATTGGAATTGTGGATATGTGTTACCTGATAATTCAAATGTGCCTTCCCAAGGTCTCAACTTTGGCAGGAGATGGCATGTCCTCAATGAGCCTGCGTGGTCCATCGAGGGCCACACCTGAGGATGCTCTGTATGCCTATGATGCAAGAGATGGGAAGCTGTCCACATTGCCACACACAAGACCTTCAACCTCCCAAACGAGGACATCACCAGCTGCTCAATACACCCTGGAGTCAATCCTTGGAAGAGATGAGTATGATGACTGGGATGAGGAGCGGTCCTTCCTTGACCCCTCCCTACTCCGCCACCTGGAGAGGGAGCTGGATCGAGAGACAGTGGAGGCTGAGTTCCGCCCTGTGGTAAATATTGAAGCGACTCAATTACTTTGACCTTCAAGAGCATTATCGATTTCTTATTTCTGCCCCTAATTGTTCTCTCTTTAATCACTCTATCAATAAGGATATCAGATTGTTCTTTATGTATGAAGTTAATGCTAAACGTAAATTTGAGCCACCTTCAAAAATCATAAGAGCAGAATGGTGGTTCCACCAGCCTGACAGCTGATCTTGGTGGTGTGGAGCTTACCACAAACTAAGCTTGATGGATTGCATAATTCACTCACTTAAAGTGGGACTTCTAGTGTCTGTTCAAAGTGGTAAGAACAATTCCCTGCACATCTCAAAATGAAAAGGCTGGAATTGATAAAATTGATCTTTTTTGCCTCCAAGTACTAATAGTGTTTTGCATCCATGTGGTTAGGGTATCATTAAAAATCTAAGGTGCTACCACTAAAGACTAATGCCCTACTAATATTTGTTAATGTTGGAAAAAATCAGATAAGTAGGCCTGTGATGATTTGGATTTCTTGTAGTTATTTAATATGTACCACTTGTAGGTTAGATGCGATTGGTAAGGATGTGATAGCACATTGTTTTGGTCATGCTAGATTTTCACCTTCATTAACAGCAAATGGATTAGAAGAAATTAAGTTGATCGAGGAATTATTAGAGGCTTGCAATGGAGATTTGTGCAATACATTCATTTGTGTCCTCTGTGATGAACATCAACAAAAATCACTTGAGTAATTATATAGGAGTAGATGACCTCATTGCCACTGCAATGATATTGACAGATTGTGACATTGTTGATAGTGTAACCCCATGTGTACCATGTGGAGGTGTGAGTGGCAAAAGTGATGATAAATGTGATGCTTTAAGATTATCCTCCCTTCTTCCTACTTCCAAAGATGTCCATGGGATGCTGAAACATATGTAGGTACTGATTACTAATGAGCCAGAACTAAGGCAGTTGGGGACAATTTATATGAGATGATTGATGTTTTGGAACTAATCCCAGGTCATAAAATAATTATAAAGGGTGCTAAGAAAGAAATACTGATTTTTTTAAATATTAAAAGTAGTATTTGAAATGGCAGAGTATCCATAATCAATCATGAGCATAATTAATTATATTCATAAATTTTGTAACTGTTAAAATCTATTGATGAATAAATTAATTTATTTCTCAGGTCTAATTAAATATTGTGCCTCTTTATTACAAATGTATTTGTCGAGATACTAGTTCTTATACAGACATTTAACATCATTGTACAGGAGCATATTTGCATGGAATTCAGTTTGCACTAATTTCAGTGAACATGAAATATTTTGAAAATTCATTTCTTTCGGGTTTTTTTCTGCATCTTGCCATATTGTGGGGACAACAGTTTCTCTAGCATTGCAACTAGCATCTTCAGGTCACTTCGGACCTGAAGATGCTATCTGCAACACTAGTGAAACTATTGTCCTTACAATATGGACAGATGCAGAAAAAAACCTGAAAGAAATGAATTTTTAAACCAAAGACACCGTGGAAGCCTCAACCTAGAATGAAATATTTTGGTTTGACCCCATACAAACGTTTCAGTTGGTTTCTACTGTTGTTAAATCAAATAATGTTGACAATGAGGCCATGGGATCCCAGTGAGTAGACTTGGCTACTGAATGGGGGCCCAGGTTTAGTCCCAGAGATACCACTGAACACCTCCAGCTATAACCAAAGCTGGATGATTTTCTGAGTACCAGGTCCATCAGGATAACCACAGGAGACAAAGAGAAAGGAATTGGGACCCATACCCTGACGTGGGACCATAACACACCATTACCACACCACACCACCACCACTGAAAAGGCTGAATACTCTGGTGGTAATATAGACAAGTCATGAACCTGTGGAGTTTGACTTGTAGCTTAATAATGTGTGACCAAGCCAACAATTATAACCAAATTTTGGATCCTATTAATCTATTCCTGAAATTTATCCTTACCTGCATTCCTATGAATCAAATTTTGCAGTGCTATTGTCATGTTTCAGAGAAAACGGGCTCTCATGGAAGCCCTGAAATCCAAATGGCAGAAACTACACCACCACAGCAGAAAGAAGGAGAAAATGGTGAGCATGGGTGGTGCTCATCAGTCACATGGCCTGGACACACGGAGCTGGTGCTTGGAACCAACCAACCTTTGGCTTTACCTCCCTCGAACCTTTTCAAGGCAGTCTGCTCGCTTTGAGTTGCCCTTCGACAGCAGGAGATTCAGAGGTAATATTTCTCGTGTAAAAATATCCTGCAGACAAGCATGGAATTTAAAAGTTCAATAATCTTAAATAATTTGGTTTTGATAAAGACTTGTATCATTTATAATTGCTTGATTATATGTTTGATTCCTATATGTTCTCCTATGGCTATTGTACATGGATTTTTTGAATGTCTTCTTACATCCAAAGCTCTGCAGTAATTAGTGGTGCCTCTCTTACTAGGTCTACTAAAAATCCTAGGTTCATTTATTTAAATATATGAATGGGGAAAAGTCTGATTACAGGATAATGTAATGGCTATTATTATATCGCACGGCCGGTCTCTGCATGCCCTTCATGGTATTCTTTCTTGTGCCAGTTTTTTCATATCACCATAATTTCTCTCTTCCTTCAAACCATCCATCATCTGAAAACCCTTACATCCTATTCTTCCTGTTGCGATTCATTCCAGGGCTTTCACCAACAGACAAACTTCCTTCTCCAGAACACATACTTCCTTCTCATCCAGTACCCCAACCACTTTTTTTCTTATAGTTTTCATCAAAGTTTTCTTTTCTCCTACCCTTGAAAGCACTTCTTCATTTCACATTTTTTCTATACAATTAGTTTTTTTCCATCCTTCTCGATATCCATAGGTAAAATTCCTCTAGTCTTCATTCTTCTTCTTTCCTAACTCTCCTTGTCTCTATTCCTAGCTCTATAATAAGCTATGTTCCACACAAAACATTTTTCCAACCTTTTACTCAGCCTATTGATCACATAGCAATCTTTTCTTTTTATTAAATGCATCCCTTGCCATAGTGATTCTCCTTTTTACCTCCAGGTTCTGCCTTTATAATGCATTCCAAGTACGTAAAAGATGATACTTATTCAGCTTCATTTCCAGCAATTTTAATTTATGCCTCCTTGTGCCTCTTGCAAATTACCATACTTTTGGTATTGTTTGTGTTTATTTTCATTCAATACACTTCTCAGAATTTTCCTAACTTCCTTACCATTTCATTCATCAATTTTCCATCCATTTTCATATCATTATCATAGCTAAGACTCCATGATTCTTCCACCAAAATATTTATGCCTTTTCTACCATTATAAAAATTTATTATTATCTCTCCTAAATAAACATTAAATGGAACTGGGGACATGCAACATCCTTTTGGTCTCTCTTCCCTGTCTTACTTTCATCTACTTCCCTGTCTTCCCTCTGCCATCTCCATTTCAATTCTCACTCAAAACTTATGTTGAAAATATAGGTTTTTTACCTTATTTCTTGCTAATCCAATATTTTTAACTTGAAATTTTTCAGTGATTTGTCTGATTCCACTCTGTTAACAGCTCAATGTTCAAATCTAGAAATACATAAATTTGTTTTTTAATATATTTTTCTCATATCACTCTAAGAAGTCCTGTTGCATCCCTTGTTCCTTTTCCTTTACTAAAGCCATAATACTCCTATGCAATTAATTCATCAAGTTTACCATAAAGGCTTCTATTCAACAGTCTTATGAAAATATATATATTTGCCACATGAGATATAAGGCTAATTGTTCAATATTTTTGCCACTTTTTTGGTTTATTCCTCTTTTTAAGTTGCACTATTGTTCCTAGTAGGAAATATTCTGCCCATTCTCTACTCTTATGTACCATGCAACAGAGACCCACCAATCCTTTCTTTATATAAAGATAAAATCATTTACAAATATTGAAGCATACTGTAAATATTTGTGTGGTAAAAGAGTGTTCTCTGTGAGACTACATAACATATGGACCTTATACAGATTATATAATTGAAAAACTAATCAATACTATTATGATACAACCAAATTAAAAATATTTTGCTTGAACTCATGTAATAAACTTATTAGAAAAGCATATCTGCATTGCATGTTGAGCCTTGTTGTACTGTGGCTTTGTCTGTGAATAATTACCACGTGATTAATTTGAATAAAAATAGTACAGAAAAAATATATTTTATGATGATTTGAAGTTAAATAATGACCTATAAAAGAAAAATTAATTCAGGGACTAGAAATAAAATCTCTGCCGTCCAACTTCATCCACAACCAAAGTCACAAGAATAGGGAGTTTAATAATAAAACTATGATTATGACTGTTAAGACAAGCAATTACTTGTAACTTTACTATTCATATTATATACTTTATAATTAATGTTGTACTGTTTTATTAATATTTTCCATATGATTTGACTGTACATGCATTATACAATGATAATAATAGAACCCAGTCTAATATAGTCCTGTCCTTGCAATTAATTTCATTCTTTATTTTTTAGTGATTTTTTTTTTCATTTATTTTCAGTGATGACACCTCTGCAGTATGCTAAGGAAAATATAATATTATCTAGTGGGAGACGAATGCTGTATAATCAAGTTTTCAATCGCCACCGCAAAAAAGACAAACAAGATAATGAGCCAGATGAAGATGATGATGCAGGTTATCCAGAGGAGAGGTCAATGAGTATTGATGTCAGTTACTTCAATTTTTCCAAACATATATTTTGTTAGGTCATGACAGAAAAATCATTCACATTTTAACTAATTTTAACCCCTCACCTATGAAATACATATATGTATCTATATTTTCTCATTCGACTGTGGATGAAATGTTTTTGTCCATATTCCTGCCTCCTTTGTAGCCTCTCCAGTACCTATTTGAATTTCATTGCCTGATTCTAAGATATATTCATCTGGAGACATTTTCTTATTGACACAAAACTACATACGTTTTAACTTTCATTTATTTCCACAGAATATTATAAACATGACTGGTTTTGAACAATTATCGTCATCATCTGGTGAAAATCATTCGAAAATAGTTGTGCTCATATTATTCTGTGGAAATAAATCAAATTCAAAAACCTACATTTTGTGCCATTATGGAATTCCACCATGTGACTTTCCTCAGTGAATTTCATTTTCTTATTGTTCCAGAATAGGGTCCTCCTTTCAAGTGCTATGGGAAGATGTATGACTCTCTGGCAAGTTTGAAGAGGTTATATCCTCCAAGATTTTGCAAAATTCCTTTTTTATCCACCATCGTTATTTCCCTCAGTTTCAGCAGTGTACAAGTGCACACTGTTTACTATGAAATTAATCAGAAATTATCAAGAGAAATAAATGCGGAGTGTATATTTAAACGTACACTGAATCTTGTTTAGAGCAGAACCTGTTCCAAGTGGAAACCTGTCATATCCAGAAAAGTTTTGGTCCCAACATTCTTTATAGATATCCTATAAAGAATTATTATTATTATATTCTATGTTTTCCTAATCTGTGTTAAACGGAAACTGCTTACAAGGAATCATGATCAATTTCCTTATTTGTATATCTCTGTTAAGCAGAATCACAATTGAAACCCATTGCTATCTCATTAGCCAAGAAAGTGCACTATTCTTTAATACAAAATATGAATCGATACCTTTTGCTGCACTATCAGGCAGTTGAACGAATCATTCTACCATTACACCCAGGTATTGTACGATGGTGTAAAATCAGTCTGTTTTCAGACCTTCAAATTACAATTTAGCCATCTGAAAGCTTGATATAGAATACTACCTAAAGCAAGCCTAAAAATGTCACATGTGCTGTTAAAAAATACTGATGCAGAGTCTATTCGGCAACTTGCTGCAAATTTCTAATTTTTTAAGTATTTGGGATTGAAGCCACCCCATCTGGCTAAAAACACTCCATCCTACAATACAGATTATGTGGACATATATTGTGATAAAATTCAATGAGATAGGTATTGTGACCTAGGTGTTAGGTCACAATACTGTTCATGGGTTCAAAGCAAAATAATTAAGGTTATTTAACAAACTTCCCTATGTCAAATAGGAAACTAAAGTACCTGTTTCAATGCAAGCTATTAAGCTTATTAAAATAATGTTTTGTTGTTGAAGATTTTTCATCCATTTTTATTTTATGCAATTTTAAGCTTATTTGCATATAGATATCATTTCTTTCATAGGAGAAAAATATTTAGTGTATTTTATTTCATACTTGAATTTGATAACTTACTTATGTTTACCAACTAATAACTTTACTGCTATTTACTGTTTATTTTCATGAAATGCCCTGTTTGCATATATATGCACTAAATCTCCAGAAATATAAATGCAATCAATCCAGTCATCAGTAACTCATGGAAGATAAAACCTAGACTACCTGGAAGGAGTCATATAAAATAGTGTCACCAACTTTAAGATTATTTTGAAAAGGTTATAATTCTCCTGTATGATAGATATTCACATAATTTCCTCACTCTTCCCCCATCTTTCTGCACAGTTCTTTACTTTTTTTGACATTCATACTTGCCTTTTTTTATCTTTCGGAATTCCAGTGCTTGATAGATGCTCTGTCAGAGGTAATTGGGAGGGAGTTGACGAAGACTCAAAGAGATTACTTCCTCCGGATGTTTGAATCCTCCAATGAGGAATTAGATTCTAGTCTAAGGAACACTAAAGTCACGACACAGTCAAACTGCATTGACTTCCGGACTTTCAGTGGCATAGCAGCCATTAGCGAAAGGTTGATTGGGGGATGTGCCAAGTTGTCATCCTCATCAGAAAGGACATCATCCGAGGAGGACAATCATCAGCTTGGACTTCTGCCCCCAAGAGCTCTTGACCCTCCACATGAAATTGAGAAAGTGGACTTCGAAAAGCTGCCAATTAGGCTGCGCTCAATGCCAGAAGTGAATCCCCAACTTGCAGAGATATTGATGTTTATAAAGGACCTGTAACCTGCTCACAAAACAAATTTCAATAAAGGATGCTCACAGTACGATTGGCCGTTGCTTGAAAAACTCTGTACCAGAAAATATATATGTTATTGAAAATCATTTTTGTCTGAATAGTTGCTTGGTGGGGTATTGCCTCGACTCCAGTTTGGCATTTGTGGATGGAGTGTTTATCTCTTGCTTTAATTGGAAATAATAATTCTTGTTCCAAGAAAATATCTTACAAAAAAGACTCAAGTACAAAGTGGATGGAAGCACTTGTATATACTTACATTAGAGTGCCAAAAATCTGGAGTGAGGAATTTAGCATATAAATGTATTTATATTTAAATTTATTAACAGAATTTTTTTTAAGAATTAAGAAAAGTACAAAAATATGTAATCACAAAGATGATGATTTTCCCAAGTTGTATTTATCATTATTTTGCCCGCAATAATACACTACTTCAGCCCCTAAACCTGCTCCTGCATTTTTCACCTCATGACTTTTTCTTTCAACAGATATTTCTTAAAAATGACTTTTGCATGAAATGAAAAAGGCGAGGACCAGTCAACAATATTTGTGGTAATACCAATGTCCCATTTTTAATCGCGATTACCTCAAATAATTTGTGCAATTCATGAGTAATTTGCTGAAACTTAATAATTTAATTTTTTTCTGTTTCTTGCATTCATATTCAACTATATGTAGTTTTCTTGATTAAGTGATTCAGTGTTGCAGTTTCATCATCATGCTACCAGGCCATGGACAAGTCTCACGTTTTTGCTAGTTATACATGAAACTGTCACAGTTCTATCTTTTGGTGTCAGGCGTTCGATTTCGAGGTTCATTTAATGACTTACATCATTAAGAGTGAAGTCTTTTTGGGATGACACACGGTGCCTGACAAATATAATTTCTGGAATTTTTTTCCAACTTTTCAATTTTTTTCCAAGTTTCCTATTTTCCCTTAACGTTGATAAATCGGATGATCCTGGACGATTCTCTGAATTTCCTGCCTTTATAGAGCTTTCCTAGCTGGTCACAAACTTTCTAAAATATCAGTTCCTTTTTCTTATATTCCTAAATTTCCATGATTTTCATTAACCGACGGTTTTATAACAGGATAACATTACTTCACCTTCTAGCCAAAATGAAAATATTCTAAGCTGCGACCACAAATTCATAGGTGAGGTTTTTAATGGCAAACTTTCAGCTTCAATACCAATAAATACTTAGGCCATTCTTTGGCCACTTTGGCCACTTTACTTGACTTTAGGCTTCATTTCGTTTTTCGTTTGTTTCAGTGATAAACAAACTTTGTTCCCGATTCGGTCGCTGTACTCGTGGATATCCGACATTCTGAAATTTGTGAGGAATTGCTTGTATTATCAGGGTTGTATTCGTGAGTAAACTTGTCACCCCTTATTATGTTAGATGTTCGGAGATATAATTCTTTCGCAGACCGTTAAAAATGAGTCAATCTACGCCGATGACTGTCACGCCCAAAGATAAATATCAACTTCGATATGGGGGGATTCAAAGGCTGAATGAATTTTTAAAAGAAGACAACAAGCTTCACAGTCCGGATTCTGAATGTATTAGTGACGATGATGAGGAGGATGTCAAACCAAAGCTATCGCTTATGGAACGTGTTAGGTTATCGGAAGAAAAAGAAAGGGAGAGGTTACTCCAAGCACAGAAACGGAAAGCATTAACTATGAATGTTGGTTTCGTCCCCGAGGCCCCAGAGATTCCGGTTCAGCAAAGTTCTCCAGAAGCGAATGAAGTAGTACGTTCCGTTAGCTGGACTCAAAATTTTACCAAAATACATAATGTATATTAATTATATCATGTTTAAAATAATGCAGTATTTATTGATTAAATTTTAATTTGCTAATTTACTATTTCCATATGCATATCTTAGCGTAATAGAGAAATATTAGAAGTTGTTAACTACGATTAAATTCATCAACCGACACACTTGTTTCATCATAGGATATCCAGGGGCGTAATGAAATGCGCGAACAACTCTGCAGAAGAACGCAAGAGATAGGAATTGATACAAATCTGGGAAACGCCAAGGCAGAAAGAACAAGCATACTCGAGAGGGAATATTATACAAGGGATTATTATTGGAATCCAGATCCCCTATATTCTCTGTATCTTAAGCAGTTGGGATATTCAAAGATTGCTATCGATAAGGTATCTATTTTTCGTAATATACTCCTTTGAAACAATTTTTCAAGAAGCACAGAGGAAGGTTTATTTTATTGGTTTATGTTTTGGAGTTTTACTTGGGTGGTATAGCTTACAGCTTTTGACTGATCTCAGATTCAAATCCTGATAATGCCTTTGTGCAGTCCTGTCCAAGTACTAAGTGTGATTTTCTAGATCAGAACCTAAAAGAGGAAACCTTTGATGGTGCAGGAAAATTAATAGATCCCCCTTCCATTGTGATTTTACATGCTGTGGTATTAGTGTGGGTTGATTTTACCTACTATCCACAGCTTTCAATTCAAACTTCGTTCTGATAGGCTGGAGCTCACTTAGTATTGAACGACACAATAACTTCCATATATTAGGATAGAGGTCCAGAAGCTTTTCCCACACTGCCTGTGTCTTCTCAGGAGGATCTGGTACCTTGAAAATCAATCAGCTTGGGTTAAGCTGGAGGCATCAGGTTTTAGACCTAGGCCCCCTATTCATTAGGCAAGCACTGTACACATCAGAATATCACTCCCTCTTGATCTTATCTTTTACCTCAGCTATCAAACCATACCATTGGATACAATGGATTTTAATATTATGATGATTATAAAATTTGCGTAGGATTTTCATATATACTATTCAAGAAAAATGATCTGTTGTGATATGCATGCTATTTCATTCTCAAAAAGTATTGTATTAATGTTACTTTGTTTTGGTCCTCTCCAGAAACATTTTGTTGGTATTTTTGATGGGAATAAAATTTACAAGGTACAAAAACTAGCAAATCTAAATAGAGTAACTATTTATTTAATTAATGAAAATAAAGAAGAATATTGGAGAATGCTGGTTTCTTTGCTTTTTTCGGTGTAGAAAGATGTACTTATTATATGTATTTTGTGCAGGCTTTATCATCTTGTATTTTATATGCTACACAATTCACTATTCAAATGCAATATTTGTCCTGACATTGGTATGTTTCACTGTCTGCCTGTTGTTGGCTTTTATCCTATTCTTGGCTGAAAGCTGTGCTCCAAAAATATAAACCTCTTATTATAGAATACTTCCTCTAATTAAAAAAAATTAAGCAATAAATTACATTGGAATTTATCATGTTATGAACGATTCTGCTGCATAAAATTTTGTTTCTTTAATCAGAGAGCTTTCTGGTAGAGCAACTGATTTGGGTAGACATCCAATTCCACTTTATTGTCTGCTTCTTACAGGCCCTCTTCTACACAGATAACACATCTGCTGCAGTAGCAAGGGATTACATAGAAAAGAATCCAAATCTTACAGAGTTGACAAGGGCAGAAGTTCTAGCAGTGGGGGAGGCGTGCCTTGCTAAAGCCAGGCCTAATAAAAGTGACCTACATGAAAATAAAGAGACAACATCAAAAGAGAGTGAAATGGAAGTAGAGGTAGTACCTCAGACATTGCCAAGTAGTGCTTCACCAGATGATACAGTTACTCTCAATAGTCCTGGAATGAATCAGGATATGACCGTGGACACACCCAAGAAACAACCTGTAACTGATCCCAGTGATGATGATGTAATGAATGAAGGTGGGTCAATTGCAGCTTGAAGAATGTGTTGGCTCCTTGAAATTTCAAAAATTTGGCGGTTAACTTTTAAAAAGTTATTCTTGGTTTAAAAATATTTTCCATAAAATCGTTATGGTTGAGGCATACCTAAATGTAGGTGAATTTCACTTGAGAGTCACATGTCTTGCCTTATTGAATTTAGCATATAAGCAATATCAGGACAAAAATGTTCAACAACAGCCCATCACTCCAAACAATGGCATCTTCAACCAGTCAACAATGTATTTCTGATTGATCAAAATATCCTCCACTGTGTGCTCTCTTTAGAATTCATAGACTAAACAATATATACACACACATATATATATAAGGTCCCGGGTTCGAGTCCCGGTCATGGCATATTTTTTCCGTGAAATATACTATTCCCTTGTGTTCGTCTTTTATGTTTTCCTATCCTGTTTTTCCCAATTCCTATCTCAAATAATATATATATATATATATATACAAAATGTGTAGAAGATAGACAGGAGACGGACAGGAATACACAGAAAGAACGGCACAGTTAAAACTTACGTTAAGGCAATATTTCGAGCATTTCCGCTCGTCTTCAAGCTTGAAGATCGACCTTCAAGCTTGAAGACGAGCGGAAATGCTCGAAATATTGTCTTAACGTAAGTTTTAACTGTGCCGTTTTTTCTGTGTATTCCTGTCCGTCTCCTGTCTACCTTCTACACATTTTGTGCATCGCCGAAAGACTGCTTCATTTTTCTCACATATATATATATATATTTCCCCTCCTTTTTTTCATTCTCCGAAAAGCAATACTGTGTAAGTTATGACTGCCTTCACGCTAGCTTGAGGGATTGGATTTATTTAAGGAGTAGTTCCTTAGGCCTTTTTTATTGATATTGTGGTGGTCGAGTGGGTGAGTCACTTGGCAACTCAGCCATTTGTGGAGGGCTAGTATTAATTCTGGTGGTGGCTCTCGACACCTCCTGCTAGAAATCTATTTTTTTTGGGGTACCACATTTCCCCAGGAAAACCTGGAGAACTCGGATGGATATTTTGTCATAGCATTAAAATAACCCTGCCACTCGACTGCTTGCTAGGGCCTATTACTTGCCTCATATTATTCTATGTGTATGTAAACATAAAAGATACACGATGATTACTATGTTAATTTTTCATCACCTTTTATTGTTATCTAGTTATAATAGTAGATGCAGTACCTATTTTCCATTTGGTGACTTTTAAATATTCGGTCAAAATCTTGGTGTGTAAGACTTTATAATGAAGGAATAATTCTAATTCAAATTATAAATACAATATATATATATATATTATGACGATCAACATTTAAACCGATATCTTCTCATCAACAAATTATCCATTCGAACTACACGACGATAAACAAAGTAACGCTGTGCTTAAGATCGGAGCGTGTATGTGAAAAAAGTTTACTAATAAAAATTGTAAAGTAAATAAAATTCACCAGAAATAAGGTAATCTAAAAGAGACACGAGAAAATGTCGCACTTATGCATTAATACCTTGTGTTAACGAATAAAATGTGATACTTGCAAAACCTAACTACTTACATTTGCTGTATTGTGATATATAGTCTAAAAGCAGCAACACCTGTGAAGGAGCCACAGTGCGAACAAAAGTTAAGATCTATGCGATTAGTCTAGGTGCCTAGAAGTTAAAGACTAGGAAAGTCTCCTGGCCATTGTTTGAACTTCACTATGACCATGGTAAGAAATCATATGACCAGGACTGAATACGCAGATGGAAGCAGTAGTATCAGCCTCAATGATTACAGTAGTTTCATTGTTGCATGTGAATGTTTTGCTGTGGCTCACCCCCTGCCACACGCCATTGCGGCGGCTCGCAGGGTAGTGCTTAGGAGTAGATAAAGAAGTAGAATAGTTAAGCGGCGGATCGTCCATCATTCACTCTTGACCGATTCTGTTTCTATCTTTATAAATAGCTAGGAAATAAAAATTATCGATTTCGTAAGAGTTGTTACTCCTCTAGCAGGAATTTAAATCCAAACCAACACGAACAACAAAGTACATTCGCTACAAGAGCTGCATCTCCTTGTAAGCCAAAATAAGGCGGATCAAGGCTTTGGTCTCTGGAGAACATCTACGTGAAGGTGTTGAGTAAAATATGAAAGCAATTTTTCACAAAAATATGTTTAATGCGACCAAGGTTTCAATGCTACAGAATCATCATCAGGCAATGAAAATGGCAAAATACACTCTCAT
>WURS02454544.1:0-13979 GCA_011762765.2 Rhinocypha anisoptera
CATTGTCCCGCATGTTGTGGATGATGTTCTACTATTTTATTTTGCATTCGGGTTGCTTCATTCTGAGTGCAATGTGTTTCTTAACATTTGCACATGAGAGTGAATGTGAATGTTTGGGTGACTCACCCCCTGCCACACACCCTTGCGGCGGTTTGCAGGGAAATGCTTAGAAGTAGAAGTAAATAAGTGCCACTGATTTTGAGTTATTAAGTCTTTTTTCAAGTTTAGATATATTCCCAATCAAAAGAGAATAATATGTTTACATAAAAGTTTTTTTTAATGTTTGAACATACTATTTTAAATTGTCATTGAAGAATCTACATTAATATCGTAAGGAAGAAGGGATTTTCAGAGCAGTAAGTGTAATAACAAATGTTAAGAAATGCCTATCATTTTTCACTTCAATTAATTGTAATAATACTTTAAAATTTCCATTTTCATAACTATGCTCTTATGGCATACATGTGTAAAATTATAATTAATATAAAAGATTGAGATAAAATGCAATAATTAAGAGATATGTTCAACGTGATCAAGGGATATGATATGCATAAGGGGATTTTAAGGAGGCTTCATCTCCATACATGTGACTAAAGTCAGCTAATAGGAATGTTTCATCAAGAGTAATATTGGTATTATTAAAACTGACAATAATTTACTTTTATCTCATATTATTGTTTACTCGACCATGAAAAAACATGATTCAACATGTAGAATTAGTTTTCTATCTTTTTCAGAAGGCTGGTTTCAAATTCTGACAGACTGGTGATGCATATGAGAAAAAAAATACAGTAGATTTCTCGCCAACAAGTTGCTATTTTTTTCGCATTCAGTGGTCAATTTTTAAATATTAATTTCATGAAATGCTATAGGTCTGGTGAAAATTATAATATTTCATTTCTATCATATCAATTAATAATTTTATTGCCATCACGAAAGCTTCAAATGAAAAAGTTAAAATTTAGTACAAATAATACATTACTATCAATGAAATTAATACAAAATTAGTCTGGCCTTATCAATAAGTAGTAACTCTGGTAAAGTAATGTATTTCATATCATGACCTTTCTTAGATAAAAGAGAACTCCTCTTTCCAAAATCGAGGGTGGAATAAACAAAATGTGGCAACACCTTTGACTCAGTTTTGGAATGTTTACAAGAATTATAGTGACTCCGTAAACATATTTATAACAACTATCTAATTACAATCTGATGAGTAGTGTACGTGATTTCCTCTTTGTTGCCTGGCATATAAATGATGAGAGTATTAATAAGTAGCAGTATTTTTGTTTTGTAGGGTGCTTCGACGGCTATGGTCATTTTGCACCTCTTCCAGTCATAGAAAAAAAACCCATATGGAAAAACACAACAAGCACGCCCTGGGCGAGTTTCGAACCCGTGACCTTTGGGTTAGCAAGCGAGCAAGCTACCCACCAGGCTAACCCGGTCGGCGAGTATTAATAACTATGCTATGTTATTTTTTGTATCTATTCATACGTTTTTCATCTATATATGAAAATTTGACGCAAACGTCACATAAAATCAATGTGTTTCTTCAATACCCAAAATTGGAAGAAACAATTGAAATACGTCTTTAAAGTAATGCAAAACACATGGAAAGAAACAGCTGTATTCCAAGATGTTCTACTATGTTGGACACTGCGTTAAAAAATTATCAAAATATAATATCCGTGTTTAACCGCCATACATTACAACTGAATGTACTATAAGGTGCCTAATATTTGTATACTATTTAACATATCACGTGTCATGGAAACATTTTTCATGCTTTAACATTCATACCTAGAATTTACCGTTGTAAGCCACTTATAACTTAGAAATGTGTAGCTCAAGGCATTGAAATACAACTGCATTCATACTTTTCTACATTATCAACAATTCCAATAAAGTGCCATGTCGTCTCAATGTTACTTAAGTGGCATAAATTGTTGCATCGCAGAAAGTACATTTTGTTTCAGGAAGAATGTTTCAAAGCAAATTGGATAAGTATCATGGTAACTCTTCAGAGGAACTTATTTAACTAATTTCGGCACAGAAAAATAAAATTCAAATAAGCATAACGTTTCAACCAAAATAACAAAAATCACAAGCCATCAACTCTAGAAGGCTCGACTATTCCAACTGAATTTCAGATCATACGACATCATATGTTTATAACAGAGAGTCACGACAACAACCGATAACAAAAACTACCATATTGTACGTAATGTCTTCCAGTCGAATGTTGTTATTTTAATTCTTCATGTTTACGGGAAAGTTGTTGAACACACAATATCCGAAAAGCAGCGTCATAGCGAAATATTTACACCTTGATGAAAGAATCGTCCCGATGAAAAGTGTACAATATCAACATTGAAGCGGGAATGACTTCGCGAATAAGTTTAATATATATACGTACCAAAAACATTATACAGCCCAATTAACTTATACTACATATGTTCTTTTTAATGTAATATATATTCTTTAAACGTGACCTTCGATGATAGATTACTACAATGACACGGGAGTTTTGATAGACTTGTTGATATTTTTCGTAAGTAATTCCAACATCACTGCCCATTACGTACAGTACGTATTAATGTGTCAAAATAAAGTATTAGTGGTATAACAATATATGCCATTACGTTACTTACTATGTATAAGTGCTTTGTAAAGTCATGACGGGGTATTTCTGATGCCTATAACGAAAAACAAAGTTATGTTTTGCATATTCGGAAGTACATCAAATGTAAACAAACCCGCCATGTTCGTTTTGGCAGCTATCTATCTCGCTCTTGGAATGTTGCGACAATGGGATATACTAGAATACAACTGATTGGTCGTCCAATTGAACCGTCAGATATGAAGATATCTTGGCCGGACTATAGGGTAGAACCGGTGTCGCTGTCAGAGGTGAGGACAGCTAGGGATTACACGGTTTCAGCAGTGCAGGAGAACGACGGAAAGGTCAAGAGACGCATGGCAGCCAGATGTCGTCGTCGGCACAGACAAACGCTTTAGTCTGAGAGGAGCATTGAGGACACGGGCTCTGGGCAGCACTTAAAGCCGTCTTGGAAGATCTAGGGTGAAAGGATTTAGGGAGCGAACACACTCGCATGGTGGGCTTCCACGCAGGCGTGACCATGTGTTGCGAGATGCCTTTTGACGCGCGCCTACTCGGGATGGTCTCCCTCAGAATTTCAGCCCGAGAACCCAATTACTTTACAATACAAGAACCACGAAAGAGATCTCCGCACTGGGACGCGCACAGAGAAAAAAGAAAACATGGTATGGCGTCCACCCGGTGGAAACATCAGGTTCCACGACTGGAGTTGGCTCACTTCCATGAATAACTGAATAAGAGGCCTGCTTAATGACAAGCCGAAAGAAATGTAGCATTACTAAAATCGTTGAAGAACTATGCAAATCAGACACTTAGCAATTTCCACTTATACTATGATATTTTCTTGCGACTATGGTTTTGCGGCAAAGTAATATCAGATAGACGTAATTGAAGTGAAAGTATAATTGGAAAGTTTAAAGAGTCTAATTTTGATTTTCCCAGTTCTCTAACTAAAAAGGATTTCCACAAAGTGACGCCTGAAAATGTAATCCTAGTGTAGTCTTACATCTTAAAAATTGTAAGACTACACTAGGGTTGTAGTAAATAAGATTGTTCACGACTTTTAAAAAAACGAGTTTATTTTTCCGCAAGAGAGGTAAATACCAACCAAACACAGCATTAACGATTGAAAGTATGCATCAACTGCTATACACCGTTCCAGGAAATATTCGGACACCTAAATTTTCACTCAAACCAAAAAGGCTTCAACCTGAAAGCCGGTTTGACAGATTAGATGGAACTCACCTAGTACTAATTCCGACGGAGTGAGGATTTCACAAGTCTGGGTAGAAGGGCCAATTCCTTTCCCTATGCCGCCTGTCTTTTCGAGGAAGATCTGATTCCCAGGAAATCACACAGCTTGGGTATTAGCTGGAGATGTCCGGAGTCGCACCGGTCCTTGAATCCGGTTCCTCCATTCAATAGCCAAGCGTTCTACCCACTGGGCTACCATGGTCTCAATTTGACTTTAATGTGGTATAACATCTTTTCAAAATTACATTGATTGATAGATACAGTTCATTTCTAACGATTCATCTAACAATAGGGAAATTATAATTCAGAAATTATCCAGACACAAAATCTTCTTGCAAAATAAAGACTAAAAACTTCTTAAGAAAGGTTATATGAAACATCTGCATTTGTAAAATGACACAAAATAAAATTATAATTATTAATGTTAGATATCCATTAATGATCTAGCTATCAAAACAATAGAATCAAGAATTAACCACTTGATAATAGAGGGTGCAAATGATATTCATGTTATTTTAGTTTCCTTCGTTCACACTTAAGTGCTGTAAGAAGAACTTGTCGAAGGACAGCAATGTAAAGTTGAAACTGGAATATTTATGCCGTCTACTACAAGGAAGCCGCAAACTATTGTTCCCCGTTCTCACGTTCTTCTTCCCCTCTTGAACCTCGATTATTAAACGATTTGTAGCATTTGTAAAGGAAAAAAAGAACAAATAAAACCAATTATAGATAAAAATCGAACGTCCAATCAGTGTACTCAATGTTCATAGACTTAGAAGCTTCAACTAAAATTAACAAAAAAAGTAAAAAAAAAGGTACTTCTCAACAAGAGAGAAAAAACCGAGGCGCAAAATGTCGAGGACGTGTCTCAAGTGACGTGAGAAGACAGCGAGGTGGTGAAGGTATTCCGTACCCACCAGTTCCTCCTGAGGTGCTAAATCGAGAGAAAGGGAGATGTTAATTCCTCAGACACTAACTCCTGTCGTATCTAAAACTGTCGACACGCACGTGTTCAAGGTTCCAGAAGTTCTTGTAGGTAAGACCAAATGGAAGTTCATGAAAAGTTATCGAGGAAAGTTGGTATTATTCATCTTATTTATGGACAAAATAGTTGCGCTCAGGTGCTAAAAATCGTTCACTCTACGCGTCGATGCAGCCACTTAGCTCCAGCGTACTAGGTGGATTCGATATATAGATGTATAGGCATTTGTACGCCGCCATTTTTACCCGTACATACATGCACACAAGTATTAATATGCACAAAAACAAACACACTCATTCGATACACGCATATAAAAATACTGAAATGATGCACTTTTCGTCAACAAAATAAGAATTCAACCTTTGACGTTTATTTGTATTTTTAATGAATCAAAGTAGCCGTAGGGTTTCACACCAAATACCTTCACAAAACCAAGCCATTCTTCTCAAGGAATGGCTACGTCGTTGATAGCTTATTAGCGTGAGGGCTAAGCAAATAGTGGCTAATCACACATCAACGAGCAAGTTCCAGAATCAAACCACTGAATGCCCAACTCTTGGAGAACAAACACTGCTTAAAGTAATGGCTATATGCGGCCATGAATGAGAATCACGGGTGTAAAAAAAACTTCGAAATGAGCAGTCGCACATAAAAAAATGCAAAGCCTCTTTCCCAACATCCAGTACGAAGTAAGGAATTATGAAAAGTGTAAGTAATTCAGTAAATTTCAAGGAATGAGAATCTACGGATTGGTGGTGACACGGACAATTTGAAGTGGAAATGCTGCAATGCAATTCACAAGAAATCCACGCCCCCCAACTGAGGACAAGGGTGCAGCCGAACAGCGCATCAATTCAAGGTCAGAGAAACGAGCACGGCAAAACTGCATGCACCAAATATATGCGGAGGAGGAAAACTGTCACTGAATACTTAAGCCATTAGAGTTGAGCGAGAACTTAACGTTGTGCGCCTGCCAAACGGCCATGGAGTCCACCATCAGTGAAAGGAGTGTATTCCCACAACCACGAACTCCTCCAAACCTTCACTCTCGGAAAATCAATCCACAAACACTTCAAGGAGGTCCTTGAGCGGTGATATCTTTCGCACAGACCTATGACACGTTAAATCCGTCTCCGCTACAAGAATCGATAAGTACAAGTATAACAGGTGTATTGTAGCCCTAAGAGGATCTGCAAATCCCATCAAGAAGCAAATTGCTAATTATGTTACTAAACAATTTTGTGGATAATAAAAGGATCAGATGAGTATCAGGCTTATCTTCAAGAGTAGGATAAATCAGAGTACCTACAACGACACTCACCACTACATTACGTAAACTAGGAACCACATTGCCAGCCGGGTTAACCTGGACGGTCGTGCTCGCCGGCTAACCCAAAGGTCGCGGGTTCGAGTCCCACATAGGGAATTGGTGATGCGCTTGGCAAATAGTTATATGATTTGAAGAGGTGCCAACGAACATAGCCGTCAACGCATCCTATAAACAAAAATATTACTACTAGGAACCACATGGTCGTCGCCCTAAATTTGTGAAATGCATTGATTGACAATTAAGCGTTCGTTGAATGGAGCACATTTCTAGCAATGGAAAAGGGTTTTGTAAATTAACGGGGAGGATATTCAAAGAACTTAACCAATCACATGGAAAAGAAAACTGGCATCACACACGATATCCAAATGAAATTTTAGGTTCTCATTAAGTTTTTCTCGATCTTTCCATAAGAGAGATGGCGTCTAATGCGCCACACCTTTATAAAAAAGGCCACAAATATTGCTCCAACAGACGCATAAACGACAAACCTGAGTATAAACAATATTGGAGAAACTAACTTCAAGACTGTCACCGGAATAAACAAGGGTGCTTTTGTTTTGGTTCATACGCAGATAGGACGAAAACACGTTTGATGTTTGCCATAAGGTAAAACTAAGGTCATTTCGAGGGAAAAGTGTGCACAAGAAAGCAAGAACGGACCGCCAAGTTAAAGAACCTACGCAGACTGATATTTAAGCAGAAGAAAAAATAAACGCCGGCTTAAAAGGCATTGAGTTAGGTAAACAGCGGAAGCGAGGGAGGAGTTAAAGGGAACTTAGCTTACAAAAAGACGAAGAGAGCGAAGTTTCAAAGGAAGCGCCTGTGAATGCCCTTTCCATTTTGGAAGGTTTTAATGGCACTAAAAACTCGAAGTGGAAAGAGAAGTAATAGGTGCGCCGTTAGAAATGAAATTATATGGAGTTGTGAGAATTTGGGATGCGTCATATTAAAGGTGAATGCACTGAATATGGGAGTACATATACTGGAAGCATTATATTACTGGTATCATTTTCATGAAATAATCTAAAGCATGAACAGGGTAGAATTAATCTTTCCAAGGATATATGTTGAAAAACTAGTATAAGGTGCAAATAAACTAATTTTTAAATAAAAATACGTTTACTCTATATTTATATAAATTAAGCATCAAAATACTAACTCCGGACGAAGCCCGTAGTTCTTACGTACGGTATTAAATAATATCATAATGTTAAAAGAAATTGGATGAATGCGTAACGCTAATACCCATTATAATGTGACAACTACAATGACGACTCGATACGAATACATCTATTGTAAATCCGTATTCCTAATCATTCACAGGACTTACCTGGGTAAAAGTGATGTGTTATGATGTATATCCATACCTACAACTCATTGACTAAAGTTATCCAGATGGATATTATCGGTAATTTCGAGAACCACTCGTTGGACAACATTGTAATGAAAGATTTAATTATAAAGCTAAAAGAGACTTCACTTCGAATCATTACTCCCTTTATTGTAAGAACAAGAGGTATTAGGCACACTGGAACCTCAGATGAACAGGTGCCCGGGCAGATAATCTGCTAAATTTGGCAATATATCTTTCAGTTTTTCCCGCAGTGAAGAGAAAACGGCGCATGCCCAAGTGCATACAGACAGAACTACATAGATAACCTGAACATGTCAATGGCATTAAAACCTGTACGCTCTTCCTGCCGGAACTAACTTTTTGGATGCCCTGATCTGAACTTCACTAATGTATACGCAATTCGCTCACCTACACACCTACAAATTGTTTAAAGAATTTAAATGTTTCAAAACAGAAAAGAGTATGCATCTGGCTTTTCTCACAAATATTGAATGATATTATTTCTAAAATGATACATTTTTCTTGTTTCAAATTAGATTCATGTGAATAATTGAATTACTAACATTTGAACGAAGCCTTCCAGAGAAAAAATTAGTTACAGATTATGTTTATTATCTCGCCAAGTGTGTTACTATGCCATCAGGTGTCACAAAATAAGGATACATGCTGCACAACAAAGGCAGGCAACAACGTAGAGGTCCTCTTATAAGAACGTCGAACATGACATACCGAAGGTCAAAGATTCCACTTTTGATACAAGTCAACGACACCATGACACATTTAAAGTCAAATACTTCTGTCAAAATAAAACGCCACCGATGCCTCGGTAAGGATGTCGACTTTCACCAACCTATAAAAAGATTTAATATCCATAATAGACAAAGAACAATTTACTTTTCCAGAGATTCTATTAGGGGTACGATGGGCTTCACCGTGATATGACATCGTCAGGTATCACGGCGCCGTGTCACGGTGAAACGCATAGTACCTATAATAAAAAATGTGGAAAAGTACAATGTTATTTTTCTACTATGGATTTCAGGAACTTCCACGAAGTGAAGCCTGGAATCATTACATTCAAAGATTTTTCAGAGTGAAAGTGTAAAAAACTCAACAGTCAAGTAATGATCAGCAAATTTAACCTACTAAGGTGGCCTACCATAGAATCGCGATATCGCAGACCATCAAAGACACGTTAGGAAAATGAAAAAAACCAAAACCTATTATAGGGAAAGAGAAAAACTAAGCAATGTTATCGCATCTTCTCCCATGTATCCCCCGTTCAAAATAACAAAAAGGAAACGGGATTACATCAATTCCCAACATGTTTCCGAGGTGGCAGGAAACCACGGAGAGTGGGCTCACCGTAACCAAACGGAATAACCTCAACTCCTCTCAGATCAAACACTAGTTTGGACGGAAGAGGAGAGACAAAATGACACGTCAGGAGGAAAAAAGGTCGAGCTAACTCCTGAAAGTGACGGAGATGCTAATTCAATGAACGGAGAAGAAAACTAGAAGTGTCTCTGGAGGGAGGTTGTGGGTGGGGGAGACGGCGAGAGGAAGAAAATACAGCATTTGACCTGCGGGAGTTGGGGAGGAGACAAAAGACATTTGGGGGGTTGTCGAGGGAGGATGTGCCGTGGAAGGGTGAAAAAAAAGTGGTGGCGGGAGGGATCGGCTGGAAAGAGAGGGAGTCTGCGCGATGCAGGGAAGCGAAGAACAGGGTCGATGGAAGGAAGGGTCGGCCGGCGACACAGGGGGATGCCGTCGTCTCGTCGGCTCGGGCGAAAGGAGCAGGCGCGTTCGAGAGATGAGGAGCGATGAGCTGACTTAAGCGCATGGGGAGAAGATTACATCCACCGACGAGGGAGCACGTGAGACTTTATTTATTCACCGAGGACACAATCCAATTCCCTCGGAACACATCCATTTAAAGTGGTGATGGGTAAGCTCTATAACTGCATCCGTCGAACGAACTATCCCACGTTCGTACCCTACGAATACCTAAATGTCTCCTGGAACTCCAAATAAACAAATCATTAGACACATGGATAGAGAGAGGCAATCCGTAAGTATCCATCGCTGGCGTCTTATGCACGAGTATAGGTGACTTGGGTAACCAACTTGTACACCAGTGAAAACGAATGCTCTGCCAAGAGACTTGAAAGGGGATCCCTTAAAATGGAGGGGATCCAGAACTTTACCCTGTTTCGAACGGCGACCCTGGAGGGGGATAAAATAACCAAACTTCAAATTCAAAATCTGCCGTGCGTTAAAGTATTTCCAATGCGAGCCCCTTCAGCGAAATACTATACTGATAAAATATGTAACGCCACTGGCTAATCAACCATATCTTAGGCTTAGTTACGTAGATTTCTCGAGAAACAAAACGACGAGGGGCATTCCAATCGAATCACAGTCGGCATCCTCCTACTACAGTGGCCAGGGGTGATTATAAACAGGTATCTAACCAACGGCCTGGTGCTGCGGGAAAAAAACCGGCACCCGCTTCACTTCAAATGATAATTAAACAATGAAATATATAAAGCAAATAAATATAACAATTCGCGCAATATGACGTGTCCAGATTCCGTTTTATCGATCTGACAGAGAAGAATTATTACTAATTTGATTGAAGTAGACTATTGTTTGACTGTAATACTAAGAGCATCAGTGCGCAAAAAAGATGTTGATTGATTATAATAATGCGCACAATATTCCAAAAACTATTTATTGCCGCACCGTAAATTCGTTTCTCAGTTTCCGTATATACACACCGTAGAAAATTCCTCGTGTGTATCACGTAATAACATTCGGTGGCATTTTTACTCGAACCTTGTCACACCATCAAAATTGATGAATAATCAGTCTTCGCGCATCAATAAGATGAAAAAGTTTTATGGGAAAGGTTGAAATGCTTGCGTGCAAAGTTTTTTCAGGGTACGCTGGCTCCAAAACAAAATAGATAATGCACAATTGAATGCCACCATTCCATTTCATTCGGAAATGCCATACTTAGAATTTGCTAGCAAGTTTTCATTCTAGTCACCATCGACAATCATCAAAAGCATAGTCAATTTATAGGCCCAAGAAAATTACAACGAAGTAAATCTAAGATAACGTTTTTGAGATACTCGCGCCCAAATCTGGACTGGTGATATTCTGCGAATATCAAACGACAAGCAGATCAGAGAGGAAAGTCAGTAACAGCATCTTCAATGAGAAACAATTACCCTTTACAAGTCATCTAAATGAACTTAGGGTTCCGAAGTCATGACCTATCAAACACAGAAATTTCATATTACATATGAACAGAGTAAAC
The DNA here is from genome assembly GCA_011762765.2 of Rhinocypha anisoptera. Lineage (NCBI taxonomy): Eukaryota > Metazoa > Arthropoda > Insecta > Odonata > Chlorocyphidae > Rhinocypha > Rhinocypha anisoptera. Next base: position 10,869 of record WURS02454544.1, read on the forward strand.
CTATCGGGTGACAACATATGGACTATACGTAACTACGGTGGCTATTCCGCCACGTTGTTCTTTTCTTAATACGCATTCCATTCATCCGGCTACACTTAATTCTCAATGAACCAGTTTTGACATACCCATTTCCGCTCCTCTTTTGTGACAACAATATTCATGAAATCAACAATAAGTGGCATAACACTTTTATTCTTCGTTCATAAATTCCCAACCTCCTTTCGAATCCAAGGTGCGCCCACGCCGGGAGAATACCATTACTCTTAAAAGCCGAGCACATCTCCACATGGGCTCAAAGGTCACAATCATTTGCTTCCTTTGAAGAACGATGAAGACCTATCTGATTGAATGCTACAGCGGTACCTGCGAGGACATCCAAAACAAGCGCCGTTGCTGATGAAGATAGAAAATGGTCGCTAAGCATAAAGCGGAAACCTGGCGAAGGGGAGGGGCGCAGGACCGATGACATAGCATCAACATCGTCGGACCTTTTCTGACACGAATCACCATGACAGCCGATTTCATCACTCGGAAACGTCGACCCAACTTGCTCAAGTCTTCTGGGAACTCAAGGACAAGGACTGTATTATCCTGAGTTCCTTCTACACGTGTGCATGAACGCACAACAAGAACAGCCGTGTGCCGACTTATCAGCTCTGCCGTCGCTTGCACACGGCCAGGGAAACTCAACTTCTCCATTCTTTAATAGGGGGGGGAGGGGGGGGGGGGGGACCCTACACCATTGTCCCACAATGAAGTGCACCAATAAATCAGTCCATCCCGCTGTTTATCCCCTCCATAGCTCTCCATAACACACAACCTTCCGATATGAATTAGGTCCGGAATAATTTCCCCCAAGGCCTGCGATTATACAAACGCGGTCGGCACCCTGGATACCCGGCGTGCCCCGCAGGTAAGACGGAGAGAGAGGAAGGGAAGGATAGGAGGATACGGGTGGGAGAGATCGTGAATTAAGTGGGATGGGAGAAACGAGGAGGAAGCGGGAGAGGTTTGAGGGGAAGTCGAGGCGCAAGAGAGCACTTTAAAAAAAGAATAACGACCAAAACAAAACACGCCCCAGGTTACGCAAGCGGAGAAGTTGAGTCTCGTGCAGGAGGCGGATGAGGGAATCGCGCTCTCCGCCGACCAAGACGTTGGTGGACACCTGGACCTTTTCGAACCCATTGCCGGGCTAACGATCGCGGTGACTGCACGCCCGAGGGGCCGGGCTGACCATTTTTCGAGAAAGGGACGGGTGGGCGGGGGCCTGACAGAGCGGCGGATGATCGGGAGCAGCGTAATTTTGTCAACGAAAAACTTGTGACGAGCGAGTCGATCGGGATGATGGCGCGGCCGGCTGACACGGATTCGGAATTCGAAACAAGGATATCGAGAGAGGGAGAGAAATGCGTTATCCACTGCGCTCGAAACGCAAGAAATGACAAGGAATTTCAATTGGCCTCCGAGGGAGTCCTTTTTCTTTAGTCGAGGCTGCGGTGAAAAAAATAGCAGCCGTAAAAGGCATCGTCACGATAGCCTCCTTTTTTGCAACCACAGGATAAAAAACCTGGGAAGAATTGCACGCTCCTTTAAAAATTGTCCCAGTGCCCCGAGACGGCATCATTTTTCATAACAGTCGAGCGTAGATAGAATTCTGATCTCCGATTCAGTTTCAAGGTGGAATGGCGCGCGTCTAGAAACCTAGGTTAAACCCCGAGGCTTAACCTACGGAAAATAATGTCGTTAATCTCTTAATGACTGGAACAACTGCACTCTTTTAGATTATTCATTTCAATATGACCTCCATAGTGAAGAAGTAATTAACACATCTCAATAAATAATATGTAATTCAACAGAATTTATGGTTATATTTATGGGAAATCATGTCATATCAGGGAATTAAAATGGAAATAGGCAAGAATTAATAAAAGCCACAAAGAATATTCTGAAATAATCACACGAATACAGAGGTTGGAGTTTTTGAATACTGAAATAGAAAAGGCTACAAATACGCAAAACATTGAGAAACGCAACCACAAATTAATGATTCTTTTTTAGGTTTCTCGTTACTATAAGCTGCCAGACTTTTTCCTCTTTACCAGTTGTAGGTAAATAAAACTGCGAGTTTTAGCAGTGTCCCATTGAATTTGTTATAGTGTTAAGTTTACCGAAAAAAATAGGTGGGTCTAAATTAATTTTTGCTCCAAACAACACTTTAGGGCTTATTTTCTAGGGCTGTCTTATTCATTCAAATGTATTTATTTTATATTCTCCTGAAACATCGCCAAAAGTGCCTCTACAAAACCCTCAACTCCGTCTTAAATATCTTACGACTGCATTTCCTAAGCATTAATGCCAATATTTTAATTATGCACTACTGACACGGCTTTATAATTCAATATGTCCGTCGTGTGTCTCTACGAAGTCCCTCTGACTTAGTCTTTTCTACAGCTAATGTTAAAAGAATCTTCAAAGATCATCATAGGGCTAATTATTATGGTAGGTCTTATTTTTTGTGGGGGGGACACTGGACACTATTCGACCATCAGGTCTGTTTGGTATGAGAGGATATAGTACAATCAGTACTAAGCGAAATAATATGTGAAAATGTTCGGATAAACAGAGTAGGAAGACCGTGCGTTTATCGGAGCGCCAGTTAACTTTAAAAAATTAAGCAGCAGATTACTGTCGGGTTCCAATAAAGATTTATCAGTTTTCAACACTATCGTCTGCAACAAATAAAATAATTCCGAGGGATGATATGTAGAAAATGTGATATGAAAACAAACGTGACCAAAACGCAAAGGGAAACAATATTTGGATTCGAGGACTTACTGGCATACGGCGCAAGGCAGAATGGCAGGCAAATATTATCTTCATATTCATCCGTCATTAAAGCGCAATCAACGAGATAGTAAGAAACGCCCGGGAGATTTCTCCAAAAGCTGCTAGTTCATCAGAGTGCTACCTTCCACAACATACGGTATGGACAACACGTGAGGAGGAAAACACTAAAGCGGTGACCGAAAATGAGAAAGTGAAGGAGAGAACTCGCTTTATGCGACCCCCTCCCCCCCCCCCCCCCCCCCCCCCCGGGGCAAAAAAGGGGCA
>WURS02454555.1:0-13976 GCA_011762765.2 Rhinocypha anisoptera
GATGAAAAGGAAGCAGACTTAGTAGAGTATCGGTGCTTTTTAAAATGCGGATTGAAAGAGGGGTTGTGCATTCACCTATGTAAAAAAAGGGCATAGATTGCAGGAAAGGAGGTAGATCAGATTTTTACTTAGGCAGTTGGCACCGGAAGGAGTTAGAGACGCCATCATTGGGTGAGGGAGAAAAGGAGTTGAAAGAATCAAGGGACAAGTTTTACATCGGGGACGGTTACACGGGGAAGTATGAGGGAAAGGAGAGGTGTTGGATGGGCGTGGAAGAGAGTTGGTGGATTTAAGAAAATCTTTTAAGTTGGAGGGACGTTTGTAGGTACTGACGGGTACATCTAGGTAAAAGAGAATAGGAAAGATTGTTCTGTGATAGAGTAGGAAAAAGGTCCTTCAAGATGGTCTTGAGTTTGTGGGAGCCAGGGAAATATGTTGTATGGGGGTTGAGAGGCGAGTGAGATGAGGAAGATTTAACTATTGGTTTGTGGGAGGTGGAGGAAGTAGTATTTTTTTGCGGAGAAGCTTGTCAGGATAACCACGATTAAGTAGAGAGAAGTGTAACTTAGAAAGATAGCGTTCGAGAGAAGGTGTATAGTTGCATATGTGATGACCACGGACAGAGAGGGAGTAAGGGATGGAAAGTTTCGTATGGATGGGATGACAACTGTTATAATGGAGGTAGAGTTGGTGGCAGGAAGGTTTAGGGTGAACCGATGTAATGAACTTATGAGTCATAAATTAAATATATATAGTTATATATTATTTTAAATTAATTATATTTTCTTATATAAAGTTAATATTTTATATATATATACATACACACACACACAGGAAATAATATATGAAAAGGACGATGAACGCAAAATATAGTAAGGAAGATGGAAACCCACCAATTCATATGAGAAAAAAGTTTTGTCCTCGGCCGGGACTCGAACCCGATTCTCCCATTTTCCGGTCTGATTCCGACTAAGGAGAAAGCTTATTTCTCATAGGGAACTGGTGGTTTCCATCTATTATTACAGCATTTTATGTTAGTCCTTTTATGTGTTCCTATCCCTTTATTTGTTTCCTATTATTTGCGTTGTTTTTATGCCGCACACAAAAATATACAGAACACAAAAATGAAACACACTTATAATTGCTTTCGATTTCCGGAATCCCCCGCTGAAATTTGTTGTAAAGCGGGTCTGATAATACAGCCATTACGAAACCACTTATAGCATGGGTGATTAGCGAAACCACTTATAGTATTGACGATACATACACGAACTTAAGGACTGATGACGTGAATGCACTCCCACACAAGCGTTAAATTCTTTTTCTTCAATCATTAGGCCAAATCCATATCGTTTAGGTGTCGGTGTGAGATGAATGTGGATGAATGTCAATTTAGTTTTAAACCGTGCCTTAAATTTCTTCCTCACTTTACAAAAATTTGTTTTCCAAACCTCGGATATCTTTTCCAAACATCGTATATAATTTGGCCTAAATGTTAAAGAAAATTTTTCTGAGGCGAAATGCTATTAAACACTATTTTTGGAAGGAATGGGACTAGATAATGGAGGGAGATGAACCACTCATTGGTCCATTGTTGGAATGAAACATATTTCGTACTTTTCCTCAATTTTTATTAAATAGTACGACGCGTTTCATCTACAGATGAGGGATTTCGATTCGATTCAATTGGAAATCGATTATTTTAATACGGTTCTCGTTTAAAAAAAATCAATTATTGTAATCCGATTCTGAGTCGATCCGTTTCCTTTCCGATTCCATTCAGTTACGATTCCGATTCGAATACGATTCAACTTCAAATTTTGGCCGCCAGGAGACAGCAGCGATACGATTATTATAATTATTATTATTATAAAATAAACTGTTTTATGAAGAAGCTGCAACGGATACACGATTCAACTACGATTACGATTCGAATACGATTATTATTCGATTTTGATTTGGTCTTACACTGAAAATCAAACGATTCAGAACTTCGAATACCAATCATCTTCAAATTTCACCCGCCAGGTGTCTAGGACTATCTGGGACTGGTGGTTTTTACCACAAAACAAGTTCCGTGAAAAACTTTTCGTGAATAAGCAGGTATCAATGCACGGGTGTTACTGCTGATGCAAAGGCATGGAAGAAAAGAAATAAAGTAGATCGTACAAATATTGTACTAATTTTATGACTGATTCCCAAAGAGTGCATTCAAACACCCTTGAGATGGCTCACGAGATATTTTCACATTTTGATCGATATTCTAGGGAAGCATGTTCTATATAGTCGTTCAGGATAATGTTACCGTTTGCATATATAGTTATTTATATCATTTATCACTTCCCTTGAACCGTAGAGAAATAAAGACAGCATTTCATCTTTCACAGGCACTTGCTAGACGACGAATCATTTCAATCCGGTTTTTTATCAAATGATTTCCATGCGATTCACATAATGCGATTAGAATCGATTCATAGGACCCGATTTTCTGAACGAATCGATTCACACAATACGATTCGAATCGATTCAATCCTTGAAATCGTCAGTCTCTAGTTACATCGTACTACGGCATCGTCAGGTACGATGTCGTAAGACGGTGAAACGCACCCCACCACATAATAAAACTGTGGAAAAGTACTAAATATATTTCATTCCAATCACGGATATTCATAAGTTACGCGGAGCGAAGGCTGAGATCGTCAACTTCACTTGCTCATATACCGTTGGGCAAGCGACGGCAGGACTCACGAAAGCCGAGGAAGATCACGGGAGTACATGTGCACGCTGGAAGAGTGGGTGGACGAAGATTCACTAATCGGAGGCATCTTCGAATAAAGCAATGATAACGTCCTGGAGCGAGGTTTGGGTGGAATCACGCGAGTATGATTCGTCAGAAAGGTCACCTCCGTCGGGATCATTGGTGCCGTCGGCCACGGGAGGAGGGGAGGGAGGGATGTGGGCGATTTCCGAGACTTGGGAACCTGATTTGAGGTCTCGTATTTTTATCTTATCTCACCCAAGACAAATAAAAAGTACACGGTCTGTTCAAATGATACCCGAATGCTTTGTTCCTTAGATATCTTGGCTTGCCTTCCTGGTCCATCCACTCCTCCTCCTCCCCTTCCAAATATAATCCAATCTCTGACTTGTTTCGTGGAACACAAGACGTTCCCTATTTTTTGTGTTCCCGGAATCAATCGTGTTTTTTAACTTTCGACTAGTAGCGAAATGAAAAAACCAACTTGGTCAATTTCCACAATTTATTTTTTGAGACTACCCGGGTTTCGACATACAAAGTCATCATCAGGTAATGAATTTCGTTTCGTTGTGTCGTTTCCACCAAGTAACGGCCGACACCATTCAACTTTCGACTAGTAGTATATGCTTCAGATGTGCCCAAGGGTCAATTATGATGTCTCTCTCTATATATTTGCTAGAAACTTTGCCATCCGAGGGTAGGGGAGAGAAAGTCACCATTAAAAAAAAGAAAGTCATCATCAGTCGCTTCGAGTGGAGGGTGGAAAATGACTCGGAACAATCTTCCAATTTTTAGCGAAAAGTTAAAGAGATAACAGAACCGACTGCAAAGCGCAGCGCCATATCAGAACAGAAAAATTCTTTATTCATCCATAATTCCGCCCCCATCGTTTATACCTCAGCCATTTCAGGGAAGAGACGTCGATAAACGGAACGATCGAAATTCATGGTTGATAACTCTAAAAAAAAAAGAAAAATCTGTGAAATTGATCTCGAAGTACTCACCGAAAGACTCACGACTCATGGAAAGGCTTAAGATCGAGAAGGATTTCGCGAGTCGAAGTGAAAGTTTTACTCTCGCAGAATAGAACTTAATCAACAACATGAAAGTTCCCGAAAGGTAAATAATGACGCCGTAACGATAGACAATAAATCTAAGGGCAAGACCAAGTAATAAAAGCGACAATAGGAACATGTGGCAAGGTCCTCTGGGGTCTTCTGGACATTGACTCACTCGAATTACGGCCAACCGTATCTAGTTGTGTCCCACTGTATCGAGATTTAAATAGTCCGGGAACTCGTATTAGGACATAAGTGCTATTGTCGAGGAGAAAAATTAACGTTTTCACTCTCGCGATTGGAGTGGCTCGTGGTGGGTGGGGAATTCCAAGAGTTTTTGGAAAGCCCAGTTGGTTCCAAAGTGGTGTCCGGTTCGGTCCAAGCGCGCATGTCTGGACGGAACACTCCAGCGAGTCTTGGCGCGAAGAGAACAACGCCGCGAGAGTCCCAACACGCCCCGAGCACGTGAGAGCTCCGCCTGCATTCACACAGCACGCGGCGCTCCTATCCCGAATTTTCGGCGCGTCCGCTCCAATCGCGAGCGAAAGAGTGTACCTCTATGCCCACACAACTCGTGGACGTCCAGGGCGCCCCAGACCCCAAGAGAGGGTGCACGGAAATGGGGACAGTGGAGAGAGAGCAAAGTCGGTGTGGGTGCTCACCCCAGCTGGACATGGTGCGCCCGAAGACCTGCCCCGTCTCGCTGTTGTAGAAGAACTGCTTGAGGGTGGCGAGCTTCCCCAGCTGCGGGGGGCGGTAGAAGGCGTCGTGCTCCATGGGCGTGGGCCTCGGGGGCCTCGGGGGCGGCGGTGGCTCGGACGGAGACGGCGGCGGCGACTCGTCCTCGTTGTCGGTGAGGAAGGGAGGCGGGTCCCCCGAGGGGAGACGGAGGGGCGCCGCCTTGGACGACGCCGAGGTGGCGTTGGGCGACGAGTCGGACATCTCGGACGACGAAGAAGACCTCTGGCGCTGCCGAAACCGCCGGCGGTGCTACTGGTGCACGATTGCTGAGGCGCGCGACCTGCGGAGGAAGGAAGAGTTGCTGCAGTGATTTCATTTGAAAATTATCAGTCTGATTCGAAATCTAGTGTAATTTCGCACAACCTTATTTCACATGGACGATGAATATTTAACGAGGGTTAAGAATTTGTCCCGACCGCACAACAAAATGGCGTAATGCTTAATATTTTAAAATTTAAAAACAATATGCATAAGGCTTTTCGTAGACTACAGTATTCGAAACAATAGTCTAGCTTATTCGAGAAACGGTTAAGGCCGAGACTTTGTGGAAATCTATGTTATAACAACAGAAATAAAACTTTGCGTTCCACACGAATATATAATTTATGACTCAACTAGTTTCACTACACTGTAGCATCTACAGGAGTCCCTGAAGATGCTACAGTGTAGTGAAACTAGTTGAGTCATAAATTATATTTCGTGTGGAACGCAAAGTTTTATTTCTGTTGTTATTTCATTAGCTCGATCTAGGTTCGTCGCGTCCTGTCATAATCAGGTGCAATTCACATGTTACACCGGAATATACAGAGTGAAAAAGAGAGGGGAGGGATCTAAGTGGACTAAGAAGGGGGAGGGGCCAGGGAAAGGTACGCTCTTCGTTAACTCCTTCGCGGTTGGCATCCCGCGGGTAGAAGGGGCAGAGCACTGGAAAATAATACTGAGAAGAGGGGAGTGGTAGGGGAACACATTTTCGTTGACCATAGTAGAGTTCCTTGCTGCTTTCCTAATAATTTCAAACTTCCTGCAGACCGAGTCTGGGTACGACCACCAAGATACATTGAGATTCTCGGTGGTCGTGGTCTGAGCCCTTTGTCTTGAAAGTGCAAAATTTTCACATCAAAATGGCTCCTGCGATCCCCTTCAAGGAGACGTTTGGCGAACAGAAATTTGTAATTCTTCTTAAGGAAGCAATTCTCTTGCCCTTTCCTGAAATTTCCTCCCTGTTTGGCCTACGTATACTGCTGAGCTCCTGTTACACCTGAGTTCGTAAGCTCCACTTCTGTATAATTCGTGTGTTTCGTCTTTAGTGTGAGAAAAGAGATTTTTAGGTTCCTGTTATTGTAAAATGCAATCTTGTGTTTATTAAAATATTTTATGGGTTTGAGACTGTTGAGTTTCTTAAATAAAAATTGCTACCACTGCCATACAATCCAAATCGTCCATCCCTCGAATACAAGAGAAACGGAAATGTATCTAACAGTACTCTTCGCGAAGCAGTAAGAAAGGTTGATGTTCCGTAAAAATAAAATAGGACTAGTTCCGGTTTCATCGACCGCCTTTTCGAGGTCCTTCGTCATCTCTCTCCATTTGAATGTCTTCTACTTTGGGAAGATGCTAATGAATCTGTGATTGACCGCCATCGCATACTAATCGACGATTGTCGTTGTGGCGAAACATATTTATGAAACAGGCTACACTATAACAATCAGGGATCTAAAATTAACTAAACCAACGGACAATTTAAAATTTGAAGCAGCAGAAAGCTCACACATACACATGCGACATGATCAAATTATTAAAAATGAACCCGTCGTCATGAATGGCACTCTTATTTAGTTAGAAAAAACATTAAATCAACACACAAATTTAAAAAATTCGACGACAACGGACATCAAAAACCCTCATTCCCTCCCCTCTCACCTAACAACCAATCAAACGGTCCGAATTCAAACCCAACCTCTCCTCATTTCACCAGCAGCAAAAAACTGTCATTTGACTTTGAACAGTGCTTCATCACTGAACTGATACTGTTCCTTCATTAGATTCACATATCACGGCAATATAAGGGGTGACATTTATTTTCCCTGTGGCGTATGCGGTCCCGAATTGAAATGATGCATCCAGAAAATCAATCTCAGACTGAATGCTGCTAGAGGTGTCAATAGATGTCCTGAAGCTAATTTCTCTACCCATAGGTCAATCGCTAAATCCTATTTGATAGGTTACACCTAATAAAACCAGAGATCGTGTCCTCCATGTTATCAATGACCGACAGACCAGTGGGGAAGAAGGAGGAGGCTACCGGGTTACCCCACCTCAAAAAGAAAATTACGAATGATGATAAAATGACACCGCATATCGTAGTAAAATGTGTCGTGTTAGTTCCTGTTGTGAACAATGGGAGGATAGTGATATTTTTTCACGAAATAATTTCAAGCAATATCGAACCTATTGGGGCATTTTATACCTGTACTGAGGGCCGACCCCGGAGATTGAGTATGAATATGTTTCTATGACATCCTTGTGCAGTTGGAGAGTGACGATCTGCAGAGTCCCCCATAGTCCAGGTGAGGGAGGGTCGAGTGGGTGCCGTTTACCCGCTTGAATAAGGGCTGGAGAGTGACGCCCCTTCCCCCCCGCTCCTCCCTCTCCCGAGGATGGGGCTATACAATAAAGAGAAAGTGGGCCCGGATGAAATTACGTTCCCTAATTGAATATCCCCGGGGGCCGCACCCAGGGTGTGTCCCTCGTACGGGACAATGCTCCACGGCTCGCATCACTTGCGCGAGTGACTCGTGCACTTGCGTCTGGGAAATGTTTAATAAAAACGACTTGGACATCATTGAAGCGTTAAACTTAGGGGAAGTAGCGACAAATGTTTATATAAAATGTATGAAGCCGGGAACATGAATCTTTCGTCCTGTTATTACGCGTACAGGTACTTCGACTTAAGGCCGATGATGTTACCATATGGTATCAAGACTTATATAATAGCACAGTTCCGTAAATAATAGGGAATCTTAATAGGCTTAAAAATGATACACATGTATTAAAATTAGTTGTAAAAACATATTTTTATTTGAAAAATTCATTTTTCTTCCTTTCTTTTTGACGATGAGGATATATCTCAGAAAATGGATTCATTGACGTGTTCGTGGTTTTCTTCCAATTTTTATTCCGATTCGTTGATTCACATGTGAATTCCTTTCCTCGTTAGATACCTGTACTATTGAAGCGAATTTATAAAATGCTACCATAATTCGTGGAATTTACAACCCATAATTTTATCGCGATAAAACCATCCACTCATTTGTTTTCTAAGCCTACCTTTCCACATCCTCGTAGGATCTTGCTTCTGTCTCGCTGAAGGTCAATATATAATTAGCTTGTCGTATGATTCCTCAAATAAATTTCCTTCTACATTCCTTAGTATAAACTCGTCTCTTTCTAATTGCGTTCTTCTCATCGCTTCATACTTCTATACTTCTCCTCCTTTCTCTATTTCAAGCATTCCTTTATCTAGCGACATACGTACGTAGCACTCCCAAAATAATGCTTTCTTCTTTCAAATCAGTTTCCTCTCCTAAGTGAAGCAATTTTTTTGCACAAAAATTAATGAAAAACTTTTAGAGTCCATTTTGATGTTTTTATATCACAAATAATTCAATATTTCACTTTTGGAAAGATCTTTTCTCCAATGCTGATCACTTTCTCAATCCTTTATTGCTTTCTCCATAATTGTTATTACTTTAGTATAATTAATTAAATTAACTTATTAATTTAAAGAATTAAATTAACTTACTGCGCACATTAAGTCATTGATCTCATTTTCGGTTATTCTTTTTTTATACTAATGTATTTAAAGTTGAATAAGGACAAGTGTCAAGACCCTTTTTGCTATTACTCGATGTAAGCATTCGAAATAATTCAGTCAGGCCAGCCAGTTCAGAATTACGATAATTCAAAACAAAGATAATTAAAAAACAGCCAAGACTGGCCAAGGCAGGTATTGGCTGTTTTTGAATTAATTGCAATAAATAAAAAACAAAAATATGTCCTTTCTAGGAAATACTTAAAGAATCAAAAGCGTTCATAAGTTCCTTTCTTTCTTCAAAACACAAACTGTGATTTCCATTACATTTGTGTTATGACTACGTTGAAAGATTGGTAATCTTAAATTTTACATGGATATGTGAGCGAGAAAGAATTCCCTTAATTCTGCCGGGTCTCTGTGCCAAGCATAAAATATTGATCCACTTGATCGTTAATTGATACTTTCAAGACACCCCTTGAAAAATCAACCTGGCTTCATAATCGTGGAAAATATTTATACTCCACTCGATTAGAGCATTAGATACAGCATTTAATTTGCGAATTAAAAAAGATTATGTCATAAATAACGAGTATACCACGTTTTATGACTTCCTCATTTTTGATGAGATACGTATCCAGAAAATACGGTATTCAGAAATATTTCATCGCGAGCATGTCATTAGTATTTCAATCTAAAGTTTAGTTGACAGCAGCCTTCCTTCCTTCACCTTCCCGGCTTTCCTTCCGCCATTCCTCCTAAGCCAGTCACAAACAATCACCACTAAGATTCCTAACTTTAACTTTCGCAATTATTATGTTTCAAGCAGCATCGTTGGCCTATCCCTAGGGTTTCTTACTTCTGAGATTCTTTCTAATTAGTTTGTTAACTACTGTCATACCTCAACATCCGCCCTGTTAGATTTCCTCATGTTGTAAATACACTCTCATCTTAAGGAACTCTTTCAGATAGTCTTCGAAGTAGTTCTCCATTCATTCTTCCCTATTGGTTGTCAAATAAAGAAGCTATAACCAATAGGGCGGTGCTCAGCTACTTCCTTTATTTATAAGCATCCTACATTTGCAGTTCGATGATTTGTTTATCCATTGCAACTCTCCAAAAAATACTGTCACCTGCAAGCGTCTTTACATCTTCGTAGCTCTTAACTCTAACATTCTCTATTATGTGTTTCTCATATGCCGTCCTCGGTCTACCTTTTTAGGGGTCTTCCATCCTATGGTCCCTTCCAAGATGGTTTTTAGTAAACGATCATACTTCAACTTCAACGATCAACTACGTGTACTATTAGTTTCCCTATACTTCTAGTGTTTTCCTTAAGCCTCTCTTTTTTCTGGCTCTTCGAAGTGATTCATGATTATTTATTCTGTCAATACGTTTAATATTGAGCATCCTTCTGTAACATGAAATTTTTATTGTTTCTATTATAATTTTCTCCGATGGTTATAGTGTCCAAATCTCACTTCCATATAAAGTATGCTGCATATGTATGAACGGACTTTTTCTTTATTTTCAGCCTAATATTATTTGTTGTAAGCAATTGTTTCTTCTGAAAGAATTCTTTCTTGGCCTAGGCTATTCTGCTTTTTACTTTCTTGTTGTGGCTTCAATCATTGGTGACTTTGCTTCTTTAGTAGCAGAATTCTTCCACCTGCCCAATTGCTCCCTTCCCTGGCTTGATTTGACAACTGTTTCTCTCACTGAATATTATATAAAATATGTTAATTTATTTTATTGACAGGATTCTCATGACTACGATTACATTTTTTTGGTATTATTTTATTATTTAGCCTTCTCAGAAAGCCATGATTATGTGATTCGATAAATCTTTTATGCCTGTAAATGGGGTTTTACGAATTGGGTTGGGATAATTGACGAGTATAAGAGCTCATGCTCAAAGATATTCTTCCAGAAAAAAGTAATTACAAAGTGTAGATAACCGTAACATATCTATTGGATCCAGATATTTGGCACAAACATGAATTTGAAGCAAGTGGAAAAATGTAAAGCCCGATAGAAGTTACGACTCAAAGAAATGAATTCTTGAACTGATTCAGTATCAATCATCGCTTTCGTTGGGACGGAAGACGATTTTAACCATATCAGGGAAGGCGAGATTCTTATACAAGATTGCAGTAAAAATTAGAATATTTTACGCACACAAAATTTATAATAAATCAACGAATGTTGCGCACGAGGAGAAATTCTTCCTCCAGTGCATTCTTCCCTTTTATTCATCCATCTCATTCCCTTATCCCCTACTCTCACCATTTTGAATTTTCATTTTGGTCTTTTTGCGTTCTTTATGCTTTGGACGATTATTTGGCCATGTTACATCATTTATTACTTTTAGCGATACGCGCATTCAAAAGTACTGTTTCTCATCCTTCTTTTAGTATGCCTCCTTTAACCTATGGCTGCTGTCTTTCTCTTTGCATTTTCGATATTCCCTCTGATAGTCTACGAAACGGAACCCCAATGCCATCTCTTGGAATATCAAGCTGTGGGAATCGGTGGTATTTAAGTAGTCACTGAATGGGGATATTCCCTGGATGACCTGGAGATTTGGACTTTGGAGATGGATTTGGGCTCCATGATGATTTAAAAAAATATGTATGTATAATAAGATGAAAGTGATGACATTTCTGACTTTGCGTCGAGGTGTTATAAAATGTTCAAGGAAATAAAAAAATTGCATTGAATATTATGTCTAGAAAATTTCACTTTCTCCATTTATATTTTTACCGAATTTGAGTTTATTCTCTTGCTGTATTTCTTAAACCAAATTTTTCTCAGGTTTAATTAAATAAATTTTAAAAATAAACATTTTATCAAATTAATTGAAATCGTTGAAATTGGTGTGTTTATTAAAGAGGAGAAGAAAGAATGAAATGCAAGAAGGAAAAAAAAGGAGTTATTCTTAACTCAAATGCCATGGTGTATACGTATATATACACACTCACACAGACACACACACACAAATATATATATATATATTAAAGAGAGATAATTATGGATATGTACACACATAATTGTTAAAATACCTTCTTATTAAAATATTAATCATTGCTTAATACATGCAATTTCAGGGATAGTCCAAGCATATGAAAAATACCCGGAATAAACTCACATGGAATTTCGTTGTATTTCTCGAAGATCCGATGGACTTCCCTGGATCGGGTAAGTCACTTCATACAAATCCCTCAGTTTTGAATCTCGAATCTCTGAAATTTTTTATATAGAAACTATGTTTTCATTTTCAATCCCTAAATTATTTATAATGAGTTGTGCAAGTGATTTTCGAAAGCCAAAATCTTCATAAAATTGAGGGACATATTGTGCTTCCAATACCATGGACTAGGTGAAACCATGAAGAACCAAATAAGTATTCTTTCTTTATTTAGAGATGTTGCGGCCTTAAAATATTTCAAAAGTAGCTGAGCTAAATTGATGCACATTAGTTGTCTGCACTTTTTCAGTTATTTTAATATCTTCTTCAAAACTGGTGTGGACTATTTGTAAATGCGTAGTTAATTTATCCTCATGAGAAATATTTATGATATATATCTTGTGATGTATCCTGATTAAAGTTCTGACGTTAGTTTCCGTATATGAGAAACCTTGTTCTCAGTTAAATTTCTTGTTGCACTACATGGCTACTTAATCAGACATGCACTATTTGCTGGAAGCCTCTCTGGTTCTCATGTATAAATTCGCCAATCCTCTCTAGGAAATTGTTTGCAATTTTTATTGGACTCAAGATGGTGTCAGGGGTTTCACTAAGATCCATTAGGTACGCCTCATTTGTTGTATGCTCCTTAACTAGGCGAATTGCCTCCTTGGATGTGAATAAGACGTATATCCTCGTATATCACCACCTTAGCCGCGAACAGGGGCCGTTTAATTGCCAGTCTCGAGGACTAATAGCTAACGGAAGCTTTTACAGCGCATACCAAGTCTCCCCACCCCTCCTCTCCCGAGGGCACCTCCCCTATTTCGCGGTCCTCCCCCCCCTACCGCCCATCAATCGTTCCCACTCTATCTACGCATGTCCAACCGTTGGCGACGGACGAAGGAAGACTCGAGGAACACCGAGGGAAATCTCGGAAAGCCCCTTCGACTCTCAAGATGCTCTTCGAGTGAGATCCGACACGCATCCGTGCTACTGGGCGACGCCTCGTTCCTCGGATCGGAAAATACCGTCGGTAGCATTTTGCACGAGGACTTTCTCGCGTCTTCCTCAGGAAAATGTCTCGGTCCTTGCTTCCGCACGTCACTCGAAACTGGAGGTTTCTGCTGCCGTCGCGACGGCACGATATTCTGCGGAACGGACGGGAATGAGAACGATTAGGATCGACCTAGGATGTCCTTCCTTTCTCTCCCTCTTTTCCCCCCCACCCTGCGTGTTTCGCCCAGCACGCTCACGCGAGAGGTATATAGCGTGCTCAAGTGTCCCCGTTTGGCGAGCGAAGCACACCATTTCCTCCCGCTGCTCTTTACGTTGGAAGCGAAACGTGTTCTGCGTCTACCGGGCGGACTTTTTTTGGCGTGGAAAACACTGGAAGAGGTCAAGGCACGCGGACGACGACCGGTTCTCCGTTTTCCCCTAGTCGATGCTTTTTGGCACTTGTACGTGAGATCCGACTGAAGGCGGGCAGGGCCCGTTTGACCAGAAATCCTCTCGGGAATAGAAATGAGCGGCGCGCCTAGGCAACAAACGTATAAATACCAGATTCATTTACTTTCCCTTTGTTAATGGTTTTTTGTTATAAATGTATATTTTCCTGTGATCCTCCGAATATACTACAGGCGATACATCGTGATCGTCAGATGTCTGACGGATTCGCCCACGATAATATAATGTACGAAGTGTATTCAAGTTATAAGGCCTTCGATTTTTTTCTGACTTAATTATTCGCCTTAAAAACATTGAAACCTGTGTCACTTCTCGACGTAATCTCAATGCAACCGTACATATTTTTCACAACGTCGACGCCAGGATTCTATGGCCGCGGTGAGGGCTACTTTAAGAGTCTGTTTTGACCACTGGAGAATATCTGTGACGCTGTCGGTGTGCGAGGCCGAGATTGTTTTGTTTCCTTGTCACATGTGATGTTCCGCCTTCTTTAAACTGTCGCACCCATGAACGCACTTTCGACACATCCACGACGCCATCACCCCACATGTCTCCCTCAACTGGCGATGAATTTCAATCGGTGTCTCACACCGCGAATGATTACACGGTGGTCATGTAACGAAAACGTCGCCATTTTAATTACCGAAAACAGTTCTCATCCTCGCGGCTGTCGCTATAGGTTCTGTCTGTCGTATAGTGCTGCCATATCCGTCACGCATTGACAAAGAGTGCCCGCTCATCTTAAAATAAACCGCATGTTTCTATCTGTTTAAAGTCCGGAGAAAAAAAACTGGAGGCCTTACAACTTTAATGCACTTCGTACTAGAGGAGCCCTCGCTGGTATAAAAAGTGTCGTCAGAGTAAATCGTCGATTTGTGACGTCAGACAGGGGACGGTCTCGGGAGTGTGAACCCAATCCCCTCACTACAGCCCAGTCGCGGAGAATTTCTTCCA
>WURS02454565.1:0-13976 GCA_011762765.2 Rhinocypha anisoptera
CTCAACTATATCTGTTTATTTGTTTATATATGAAATGCGCTTCGCCGCCACCAAGATTTTCTAAGTGCAAATATATAATTATATACACCCACACACATATATATATATATATATATGGAACAGACTGAAGATACAGGCACAAAATAGAAAGGCACACTTGGTGTCACTATCACCTCAATTTTGGATATCAACTCTGACAGGATATGTGACACTGATGTTTCCCTCAGACTGCCTACTTCAGCGACTTAGCTGCAGGGACTTCTTCAAATAGCTAACCCTGAAACTCCGGATATTTCTTTAAAAAGCGATCGTACTGATACCATGGCGGCCTTTAAATAAAGTTTGTCTATGGGACTAGCTACTTCCCGAAAGTAGCGCTCGGAGAACGTTTCTTTATTTGGGAGTAATGGAATCGCCCATGGGCGTTGGGTATTAACTAGGTCAAATGCGATAAGACGGAGTGGTATTTTGGTGAAGTGGGAGAAAGACTTTATAAGCGGTAATGTATAATAACCTTAGGTCACCTGCCATGTTACTTATCCCTATGCATATATTATCCACGAATTTCGGCCAAACAAAATCCACAACTACATATAATTTTAAGCCCGGCAAGGCAGCTGTGTATGGCATAGGGAAATAACAAAGTACTTTTACCTAAATACCTAACCATTCTTAGGTTTTGGAAACAGCGTCATATCTTTCCGAGCGATTACTTTCATGTAAAAATTACTGTCACGGTGGAAATGCCTACAATTAGTTTGGATATCTCTATAACCTACTTTATGAATGATAATTAATCTGGCGTTTTCTTCTTCTCTATAATGAATCACATTATAGTTCTGAGATAATACGCGGAGAAATTCTGAAAGAATATTTTTAGTCCCGAGAATCACACAGTAACATAACCTAAAGAATTGTGCTTTCCAGTGACACCTACAAATTTGCTGAAAGGCGAATGTGGTTTTGTGGGATAGTCAAAGGCTAACTTGGGTCTTTAAGAGCTCATTTAGATAATAATTTGAGTGAAAAGCAATAATAATCCTTTTTTCCTGACATTTATTGGGGTGTTTACAGGAATTCTAGGTCTTGGGAACTCCAATATTTTACCAACCAGAATACATTGTCAACTGGTGTACAGATAATGAATATTTAATCATATTAGCAGGCACTGTGTAGAACTATTTGCTGAAGTATTTTTATAAGATAGAAAAAACAACTACACAAACATTATACTGATATCTTTGAAGTTGGAAATTGGTCGAATGTTTTTAGAGAAATGGTGGTGACTCCAAAATGGTGGTGACAAAGAAAAATAGCAAGAAACGTGAAAACAGAGGAAGTAAAGTTTGATATCCCATACAATCAAAATACTAGTGAGAACAATTTAAAGAAGGAAAGGGGAGGTTGAGTTGGTGAAGAACAGTATAAATAGTTAGAGGCAAGGAGTAGGAACTGGAGATGCTATAGGCATGTGGAGATTAGTCTGAATTATAAATGGAGAAAAAGAGGAAAGTTATGTGAATCTTTCATTAATATGGAAAATGTAGAGTGAGATTTAACAAACTAGTGGCTCTAATGAAAGAAGGAGGAATTGGCTGTAAAGAAGAAAGACTAATTGAGGAGCTTTTTCTAAGTCTAAATGCAAGAGTGAGGATAGAATGTGAGGTGACAGAGGATAGTAAGACGAGGATGCCGAATGACCCCATACGTATGCATGGAAGAAATAATCAAAGATTAATATAACATTTGTTCATCACGCTCTGTAAACGATGGCAGAGTTGAGAAGAGAAAATAGATTTTTTTCGTAAATCGTGGGTCCTAATAACCCTCACCACAATTGATGTCCGTCCTTTTATGTTGTATCTTTCCCTGATTTCCTATTACTTGCGGTATGTTTTCGCCATTTGGCAGTTATATATTTATGAATGAGCTCTATTGAGTCAGGTGTGTTATGGTGGAAACGATCCATAATCAAATGAATAAGGATATTTTACAATTTCCACAAAACAAAACTTTGTCTTTATTTTCGACTATTTTCGAAGTACTGCACAATTATCAAGTGCCTAGAAGCTCATATATACAGACATTTATAGGCGAAAGGTTTTGTGGGAGGGGGGAAGGCTCTTGTTGATAGGTGACGTGGTGTTGAAAGAGGGGCGTGGGGTTAAGGGCGACTAAGGAAGGGGCGGAAGTCATATTGGCTATTTATATTGAAACAGAAAAACGGCTAAACAGAGGGTCATACTGTAACCCACCGGTCTTCCTCCGTTCCACCCAACACCCACCCCCTGCTTCCTAAGTCGCCTTTAACCTCACGCCCCTCTCCAAACACCAGTCAACCATAGCCTTACCCCCTCCCTCACAACCTTTCACCTATATATGTCTGTATCTATGAGCTGGTGGTCACTTGATATTGATGTAGTACATGGAAACTAGTCGGAAATAAAAAAGAAGTTTTGTTTTGTGTAAATTGCAAGACACCATTATTTATTTGCTTCTTTATGAATGAAATATAAACTGGTATATATGTATATATTACGATATACGGTATATTACGTATTATTATATGTGCATAGGTCATTGGTACATATGAAAAATACACACACTCCCTAGTGGGAGGAAACAAGAATAACCCTAAAACGCCACAAGTTATCAAATATGTAGCTAAAGTTAAAACGGAATAAAATGTGAAGTAGAACCTTTATAAGAAATTATGGCGCATTCAAAAGAAACACTATCAGAGGAAAAAGAGAAACGGAGGCGTATTTCGGAAATGGTGGCTTAGCATCGGTAGAGAGCGTTTTCCATTTATTTTCATTAAAGTTCTTTCTTTCGTATAAGACCAAAATCTCTTCAGAGAAAATGTTGTGCAATATATAATTTTGGTAACCCATTTACCATCTTTCAGGCCTTTCAATGTAGTGGCATCGTTTTAGAAGAAATTTTTAATATACCCTTAATTTCCAGCTTTCAAGGAGTAATGCTTTCAAAGATTCAATATAATTCGGGAAATTATGGGAATAAATATATTGCCTTACATTAAGTATCTCAAGGGAAGCTATAAGTGGCATTAAGTATGAATGCCATTTATAACTTCTTTTATATTTTAGAGGATCCACAAAAGCAAAAAACTCAGACGGAATAATACGCCATAGAAAATGAATGGAATAAAACTTGAGTAAACCCCACCGAAGGGAAGTGGGGTTGGGTATTCCTGGGTTGTCTCATCCTAGTATCCGAGTTGTTTCTTTTCAAGTTTTTACACCCAATGTTTACAGAAACGAACGAGAGGGGATTGCTTTCAAATTAATACCTCATAAATCGTCGATTCCAATATAGATTCCAATTCCATTCCTTTTAATAAACTTCGCCAATCGAATTTTTCGAGGTTCATCGTCTTGTTTTTCTCTACTATAGGCTCTCTCTTTTCCAAGAACAGATTCTTCGGTTAAAAAAATGAAGATCATGGATCGATTCCACTCCCTCTTCCGCCATTCATTGCCAAAAGAAGAGGAGGCACGGGCAACGGAAATTTCCTCGAGATTCCTATCCCAGTCACCTATGTGCCTGTAAGTTAAGCCAACGATAGATGGGAGTGTGGGAAAGTGAGGGGAGTGAAAGGAGGGAGGAAGATTGAGTCGTCTTCTTGCAAGGAATTTTAATTATCGGAGGTGGATATTTGTCGGAGGGAGGACTAGGGAGGGCGTTTTGGAAAGATTTGAAATGGAAGACGCCCAAGGCTCCGGAGCAAAGATTCGGTGTAGGTGAGTGGGAGCAGGGATAAACCTGTTACGAAGAAATAATAAATCTCCCGTGATCCTGATTGCAGTGTCAAGGAAACAATTCGAGACACGGCGACAATCGCATGGCAAGGGGAGTTAAACGAGAGAAGGGATGGCAAGACCGAGTGGCGGACATGTGACCATAAATTTCCATTTGGAGCGGGAGTAATACCAATTCACTGGGAAACATTTAACAACGTAAGCCTCAAAATATGTTAAAAATAATAATTATTAAAAGCATAATTATATATTAAAATTAACAAGCAGAGAAGACAAACCTACAATGGCATTAGAAAATATCTCATGAAGACGTTGGCTAGTTGGTTATTTTTGTGAGGTTGACGGAGGAAAGCGAGAAAAAATGGGTGTGACCTTGACAGGGGTTAGCGTGGTGGGTAGTGTGCTCGCCGGCTAACCCAAAGGTCGCGGGTTCGAATCCCTCCCAGGGCATGGATGTTATCTTTTTTCTATGATTTGAATAGGTGCGAAATGACCATCGAATACCCGTCGAAGCCACCTATAAATAAAATTACTACTACTAATAATAATGGGTATTTTTGTGAGTGAATTCAGCGAAGAGAGGAATTGCGGCATCAAAGCTAAAATTTAATCATTAAGAATCTTAGAGTACGCCATCTTGAGTAATAAATGGGTCAGTATAGGTGTGCCATGAGGTAACTCAGTAAAGTTGATGGGGGCGAGGTCAGATTGATGCGCTTATATTGCTGTTCAACGATTTTTTGGAGTTTTC
Source organism: Rhinocypha anisoptera (assembly GCA_011762765.2). Classification (NCBI taxonomy): domain Eukaryota; kingdom Metazoa; phylum Arthropoda; class Insecta; order Odonata; family Chlorocyphidae; genus Rhinocypha; species Rhinocypha anisoptera. The sequence goes on from WURS02454565.1 coordinate 4,534, forward strand.
ACTTATGTCATTATGATCCATACTAAGTTCCACCCTGGAGAGCTCGCTTCATTTTACCGTGACATTCCCTTGATGTTTTATAACTTAATACTCTTCCTCATTCTATTACCTAGAGAAAGTGCCCTTTATTTTTAATTAATTTGGTGAATATTTTTCTATTATAGGTTGCATGACGTCAAGAAATTGAGTCCACAAACTCTCACCGCATCAATTTAGACAACTTCCCTATTTCCTTAAAAATGAGCCAGCAACTCCTGCTTGAATCCGTCATAATCTTCTCCGTAATAAAATTAATTTTTTTATGCTTCTCCATTTTCTAAACTTTCAAATAAAACTTAACATTTACTATTCTTTAGCCACTTACTTCCTAAGCATTATGACCTTAAGGATTTATTCAGGTCATTTTTGCTACTAAATGGAGTATAAAATTACCTCTAATCGGTGACTATACTAATTTATGTACCTAACAATTTATATGATAAACTGTGTAGAAGGGATTCGAATAAGTCTTTAGCCTTGCCTCCTGATATGAAAATATAGGTGATTGAAATCTCCCCGAGTTTTCCGATTTTTATTCTGGGAATTTATACTGTTGACTTCTTTTTATAGTTTCAAAAGTTAAGTAACCTCGAAAAATGGAGTCGTATAGTAAGCGTAAATATAACTCATTTTGACTTTGGGTTTTTCCGGACTAAGATACGATTTCTACCCTATTATCTGAAAAAGAAACAGGGGTTTTGTCATGAATATGCTAACCGCAATGAAGACACCGTATTTGATGAAGGTTATTCGGGTGTTCCACCGAGTCACACACTGCATTTCTGTCGGCGTTTCGATGGATGAGTCGTCCAACATCCTTAGGGATTGGATCCTCAAACTCTGAGGATGATGGACGACTCGACCATTGAAATATCGCCAGAAATGCAGAATGGGACCCGGTGGAAAACCCGAATCACTTTCACCGATACAATACTCCAGGAGAGCATTCGTTTCTTCTTCAAAACACCTTTTTTTCTATTTTCGCTATATTTACTATAAACTTGGAAACCTTTTGTGAATATATTATTTTGAGTGTTAGGGGTGCAGTAAGACATTTTATTTGGACACTTAGGAAAATAGACTTTGGTGATAAATAGAGAGAACATTTTCGAGGTTTTAAGGGGAACTACGGATGTGGAGAAATGCTCATCGGAAATTCAACCAGTGTGATCGACCGAAAAATAATGAAAGATTCTAAATTTGGGATCCAATTTCTTTTAAAGGGTTTTGCTCGTTTTAGAATCCATCAGATACTTCAGCCACTATATTGATATTTTCTACTAGGTAAATATAAAATTCCTTTATTATATTTATCATAGTAACTGTTGAAATGTTATGCATATTCAAAGTGAGCGCACTGTTATGAGATCAATCGCCAGATGGCAATGATTGTTTTTCCTACCGTCAGGTGCGACGGAAACCACCCCCTTCAATTTGCTGTGAACCTCCAACGACATAAGTCGTATTTTGTATCCTTGTATAACGTGAATATACCATTCCATCGGAACTAAGTTCTTCTTTATTTCGCTATTACCCAATCCTATAACAGAAACTATGATAATATTATCGTTAGAAGTTATTCCGGTGGTTAATTCTTTTATTTTCTCCTTGAGCAAATATTTATCAGGATGGGGCAAAGTGAAACAGGTTCCATTATTTTCCTTTAATTTCAAAAGTTGAGGTAAAAAACCCATTAAAATATTCAGGTTCACCACTGTTTCGATCCAACGAAAAGACTTGTTAACTGGTGTCAGTTTTTCACAGCTTCCAAAAGCATTCTACGTTTTAATTGATATTATTGGAAAACTAAAAGTGGCAACTTAGCTTTCACGATATGAAAATTTTATCGGATACGAAGTATTTCCTACAGGAAACTTTCTTTGTATCTATACTTTTTTCGCAATTATGTTACGTAAATATTTACTTAGGAGTTACAACCTTGAGATGCGAATGGCTTAATCAACACCTAAGACAATATCTCACGAATACCTATGAAGTATTTTCCAGAATCGGAATTCGTTTGTTTATATAGGAGAAACTCCTTCCATCGGCGTTACTCTTTTTACGGTTGCCATTTTCCTTCTGGGAATTCGCGAGAAATGCTAAAATAACCCGTCGATTATCATAACACTAGAAAATAATCGATAATTCTCACCCTAAAATCCTCCTCCCGAGGCTTTCTCCTGCAATCTGGATTAAATTTTTTTTTTATTTTTGAAAGAACAATATTAAAGAAACACCTGTTAATTAAACGGACTGAGTTGCAACAGCAACTTCAGACAAGACGTTTGATGAACTCTCAAATGACGAGACTTCAATAGTAGCATTTGATGATTTATCAAGTTATTGAATGTTTTTCCAGCGGTAAGTATAAAGAAAGGGATACTGTAGACGAAGAATATTTCTTTTCCATAGATGATAATTAACAGCGATTACCGAACGAAATTCGGTCGAGTAAGTTTTTACCAAATGAATCATCAGGCCAGGAAAAATTTGGAAATGTGTCCTAGAGTTGCTGTCGAGCATTCATTTGGAATTATGCTGAAAATTGAATTGTTTTTTCGCTGATAATTTGGCTCAATGGTAGATATATGTTAATCACAGCATTTACATAGAATTTCCTCATGAGTCCTAGCTAACAATAAGTGATATATACGTAAAGAAAATAAAGAAACTGGGAAATTCCTGAGCGATCGAAAAATCCAGAGTTGTTTACTTACAGAGATTTAACACGTAATTACTTCCACTGGCGTAAATAAAATTCGATTAAATATCTGTAAAAGGTTTTTTGACATCGGGTAAGTAGTATAAATAATAATGGCGAATTTTATCATGCAGGGAACCCTGTGTCTTAATTCCATTAATATGACAACAGAAATAAAACTTTGCGTTCCACACGAAATATAATTTATGACTCAACATGGATTTCCACAAAGTCTCGGCCTTAACCATTTCTCAAATCCATTAATATGCTTCACTCGAAGAGCAGAAGGCTTTTGGCAATGCTAAAAAATTATTGCCAATTATTAATAAGTAGCATAATGTAGTATAAGATCTTTAATACACGCCTAAATGCTCAGAGATTGCGGAATCGAGTCCCTTGGAGGGCATAGGCGTGGTATGATTTCTAATGGGTTATTTATGTCATGTGCGAGGAAATAAATAACATAATTGGTAATGCATTCTAGAGAAACAATACTATTAGTACCGTTAGCAACATTATGTTTTCATTAACTAGCAATTACAAGTCTTACATAGGATATTACTCTTTGAACTACGGGAACTTAACGTGTGGAGGTGAAGGTACTGAATAAAAAAAGGAATACATTTTTGGTTTAAAACCCTCCGTGATGTCATTAAGATTGCTATTACAAATGCAAATAATGTACATTTGTGGAGGACATTCATTAGGTTATATATATTTTTTCCAGATTTCGGATTTCACAACAAGCATCCGTGACGGCTTCAAATGGTTCCATAACTTTATCTCGACGTAGCGCAAAAATTATGAATCCGCAGTTCACCTCGAGAAAAACTTGTTTTTTTCCTTAACATCGGCTACGAGCTGAAATTGCTTCGCCAGTAACCACCGCCTGGCGTCCCATTATTCGAAATAAGATTTAAGGATTAAATGCACCCTGGAGATTTAAATTTCAACGCAATCGACTTGGGTAGTAGGTACGCACGCTGTGCCTTTCTCATTTGTTATTTTAATTGACCACCCCTCCGCTTAAGGAGGCGCCGAGGGAAAGGCGACTCCAATTCAAATCCATTTTCGGGACCCTCCCCGAAAACCGATTTCCAATCCTCTCCTTCATCTTCTCTCCTCTTCACTCTCCCCTCCCTCCATTCAAGGTTCGTCTCTTTGGAATGAGAGTCCCCTTTAAAGATGAAGAGAACTTTTGATTTTGTACAGCGTTGTGAAGGCTTCGATGTCTACGCAGGTGAGAATCGTTTTCATTTTTTAAATCGTTAAATTGAAAATACTGAGGCCTCAACCTTGTCCTTGCGTTCACTCCGTCGAGAATCCACTTCCGCCTTCCTTTCCGATCGACCCAATGCCTTAGGATTTCTTCCCGTTCGAAGATATTATTGAGCCCTCGTGGAACAGTAAATACATAAAATATCGTTTTGGATTTTCGTGATGTTGTTTGGGATGGAATATATTTTTAACAAGAAGGAAACAAGAATGAACCTTGATCAGTCTCGCGATTAAAGTGCCCGAGTAGTCAAAGCAAAATAAGAGAGGAAGATAATTAAATTTGGAAGGTTCCTTTCATAGAATGCTGAACTGAAATCTTGTCCTTCGCCTGACCGGACGTAACTATCGCACAAGGGAGCACATCCTTGATTCAAAGCTTTTTTTAGGGTAATATCTCCCATTTATAAAACTGCAATTTAGTTACAATGTACATTTCGGAATGTAGTTATCAGTTATGTGGCATTGAAATATGCGCAAAGCAATCAGGGGGGGGGGGAGAAAAACGACCGGTTTATTACATGGGTTGGGAAGGGCAGTAATGGCATCACGCAGAGTAAATTGCATCCCTGTGCTATCATCACCATTCTTAATCTTCTTACCGTGATCATCTTTTTAATTTGCGACACATTCTCAAGCAGAACTTTGTGGAAATCCATCATACAGGTGGAAAAAGAAGTGACACTGCTGTTTCCACGTGAATATTTACTTGGCACTACCATTGACTCATAGCCTTGCTACGACATCAGGCCTGATGACTTGACCTGATGATGTAGCCAGGCTATGAAACCATAGTCGTGGCAAATAAAAATTCACGTGGAAATAGCAGCGATTACTTCTTTTACTTCCACTCACTCTTTTTAATTATCAACTTTAATTATCAACAGTCGGCCTCAGTGACGGTGGGGTAACGTCCTCGTCTGCCGACGCAGAGGTTGTGGGTTTGAATCCCGACTAGGTGGATTTTTCAATCTCCTCCTAGGTCATGAATGTGTGTGTCTCGTCCGTGTTATTATAAAACTGTTATAGTGTGCACTCTAATTGGCCTCTTAGTGGTGCGTGTGTGGGCGATTGAGAAAAAAACTTCTTTTCTTCTCCTTAGAAATAGAGAAAATACCATGTGAGATTGTCATGCAGAGATTCTTCCATATTTTTGATCACACATACTAAAATAATTTTGAAAATAAGAAATTAAACTAATTAATGGATTGTAACTTGGTTATTGTATTAGCGAAAAGTTTATAAAAGTTAGAATATTTTAGTAAGTTAGGAAATTATGAAATGAAATATTAAGTAGCAAGAAAAAATATCCACTTGGAATCCTGGAATTATTTTTAAATAGATACATGAAAAATGTGTGAAGTCTCAACATGGGATTAGGGTGAGGAAAATAATGGTAACGATAAGATAGAGTTTGAAGCATACGAACATAAAGATGTCTCTTATAGGGGGAGAGAAATAGCTGTTAAAAAATCCAAGGAATTTTGAAAATTTGGGTGGAAGAAGTAGGAATGGGTTAAGTTTCCTTTTAAGAAATATTGTTCCTTTGTCAGGTACGACGTTAAAAATAAAGAATAAAGTCAGAAAGTCAGTTAATGGATGGAGATTCATATTCAGAGGTGAAAAATACGCTACATTGAAACTATGTATTATTCAATACTTCTGCTGACTCTCTCCTTGCAATTGGCAAACTCATGTGACCAATTACCAGATGGTCGTAACTAGTTTCTGATTTTGTGTTCTAATCTAATTCATCAGGGTTATCAGTCAATCCATGGAATATATCTCATAAAAATTGTCTATACTCACTGCACAAAAATGTAAGCATGAGAAACAGCTAAAATTATTACATTTGGTTGTGACGTAGAGGAAATCCCAGGCGAATAATAATTCCGTGGGAAACTTCTTCGGAAGAATTCTAAAAGAATTCAAGCGTTTGAAAGAAGAATTTTCTTGGGGGGGTTTGAAAGAGGAACTTTCGCTGTTGCATTAAGGTTGCCTTCCTGAAACTTTTCACAGAATACTTCGCCCACATATCCGAATCAACATAATAGTAAGGAGGTGTTTACTGTGAGCAAATCTTTTACGACCTGATCCTTATAAATACTGACCAGAATACGGGATAAGATCAAGTCCATGATCAAAACCACCCGGTTTTTTTAAGAATGCGAGATTGAAGTTGAAATATTATGGAGTAAAAAATGAAATAGTTTTGGGGACACAGTTTTTCAGCACAGTTCACTGACTGACAGGTTCTGGAAAAGATTTCCCGAGGAGAATGTTCTCTGCAAGGCACAGAGGCAGAACATTAGTTAATAAGGGTGATAAGTTCTCGGATTTCACACCGGGTCGGGTCCTCCATGTTCCTCTCCAAAGTTTTGATGTGCGACTCGCCCATCGTCCTCAGGGATTCAGGAATCCAAGATTTCAGGAATCCAAGATTTCAGGAATCCAATTCGAAACGTTGGAGAGGAACATGGAGGACCTGACCAGGTATGAAACCCGAGAACTTTTCACCCATATTATTCCCCGGGAAAACATCAGATTATACATCATTAGTTAATAAATTGCACACAAAAAGGAAAAAGCAACCATTTTTTGGAATAAATTTCTTCTACAATTTCAACTAAATCCGAGAAATTCACGATGGCGCATTCAAGGAGGACACTCCGAAGTATACATTGAGTCTTTTTCGTTAGCAAGTGGTTGCGAACTGTCAAGTTTAATGCTACCGTCTAACCAGAAGCCTTTTCTTGTGGACATTAGGTATCGCAGAAACCTATTAATATTAAGATCACTTCCTTTGCAACGCTAAACAATATTCGATTTTATTTTAACACAGACCAGTGAAGAAGGTTGTTCGGGTGCTCCACCGGGTCAAACTCTGCATTCATGTCGACTTTTCGATGGTAGAGTGGTTCATCAATCTCAGGGTCCATCAACCTTGAGGATGCTATACTCCTCGCCCGTTGAAACTTCGGCAGCAATGCAGAGTTTAATCCGGTGGAGCGCCCGAACCGACTTCATCAATACTATATGCCGGGAAAGCATTCGTTCCTTCTTTTCATTCCAGTGAACTATATTTGTGTGAAAAGGAAATATAACTACTATAGAAATAAATATATAGATATTTGACATTTGATAAATAGATATTGATTTGACAATAGATAGATAGATATGTAACATTTGACTAAAATTCGAAAGAAAATAATCCCTAGAGACGAGTGGTGCCCCTAAGGAAATTAATTTCCGAGGAATAGTAGACCGGGAACCGAAGTTCCCCAGAGTAACCTCACTGTTACTATCGTACACCTCATGGCATAATGAAGCACATTACCGTGACGAACTCATTATTCCTTTTCCCTTCCCCTCATCCACTTCTGATTCCGAAACAGAATACGTTTTGACCTAAACATCCCCGTGGGTGTAATAATGGGGATAACAAGAAACGATCCACCATTCTGCGGGTTTCGTACTCAGAGGGTCTGTACCATAGGAACCACAGCGAGTCATCTCTACCATAGCTGTTTCATAATTGTGACATCATATTTTTCCTTCTTTGAGTGCTTAATCATTTATTATGAACTTCATTTATTAAATACATGTTTACATGCAATTTTAGGCGGTGGGTTTACGACGTCCACCCTAAATTCGTTTTTCAAATTTCCTTTTATTTTTCAAAATTTGTGCTTCCTTTTATCCATCGAAAAATAAACGATCATTTTACGTACTTCCCTTGTATTTATATGATAAAGCAAAATATGTATGAAAATATTCATCCTACATAAAGCCGAGTGGAGAGCATAACTTCATGCGATATTTTCTTGGCACATTTACGATTCGAATCATTTTCCTCTTTTAATGGAGGTTTCTCCGAATATTAGTTGAAAAGAGCCCATTTTCTTCTCCGAATATAATCCGAGGACTGAACGCAATTCAGATTCCGGTTGGGAGTCATCATTTAACGCCACAGTGATTTTAATGTCCACTTCAGAGTTTGTTTAGGGGAAAATTTGGCCGAATGATTTCTCGCGTAAATATAAACATGATATATTCCCAGAACTTACCTCTTTTGTTTCATCTCTGTCATATTCTCCACTTGGGAGAATTTTTTTTTTTTGAGAGAGAGAAATTTTTGATGAGGCTGATCTTCTTAAGTTAACAAAAATTTCTATTAGGTCATTTTCACTTGAGAAAATTTTCGTCCTATTATAATTTTTGAATTTCAGCTTCATGTCAATACTTCATCATAGACATTATGCAGTTTTCATATATTTTTAATTCTTCCATTTTTTTGCAACAGTCGTGAATATTAATGCAAGTTTTTTATATAAAAGGCACTTGTTTATTTTTCATGACAGTTTTAGCGTAAGTCGCTAGTTTATTTAATGCAAACATTCCTAATAATAAATACGGTAATTACTTGAAGTGAATTAAACAGTAATTGAGTTGATTCTACGAATAAAAAACAAGTAATACCCAGAATTCCCCATTATAAGAAAAACGTAGTGTTGCATAATTTCACAGTGAAATAAATACCTATATACTTGCGAAAGACTTAGAGTAAATCTTCCATAAGGAATAGAATTAAATGTTTCTGGACTGATAGAATGAACCCTTTCTCCCACAAAAGATAATGAAATAATCGTCTCTGTTATCTATTGCTATCCTTTCCAATGGTTATGATAAATTATCTTAGATCCAAGCAACTAAGAACCATGTTATTCATGCTTCTCATGGGGATAGTAACATAACTGATACGGCCATCGAAATTCGAACCCAAGACGGTGGAAGACTTGAACGGTATTCTGAGCTTACACTTTGATTCCCTTGTTTCATTTTTCCATTGGGCTAAAAATGTACAACGTCAACTATTTTTATGTCATTTACATATAATTATATACGAAGAAAAGGATTCCGTGAAAATATAGGATTTTTTAAATTCTGTGTAAATTTAACGCCATACGCGACCATAATAACGGAGCTCCTGATTCGGAAACACAGGTTGAAGACTGCAATGTGCTCTTACTGCAGACCTTTTTAAGAGATGCACGAACCTGTTTTCAGAAATATTTCGAAATTCAAATTATTACTTTTAATGACTCTGAATTTATACCGTACAAAGCTTAAGGTATAATTTTAATGGTGGACCTTAAAACTCGATTAATGGATTTCCTTCCGTTTCTAATCGCTAAATAATAAAAAAATTCAAAAATTACTTGCAAAATAGGGAAAAATATTTTTCTTCAATAGAAAATACCTTAGTGATAATATCAAATGTAATTCAATCCAATGGTCGGTCCCTTCAAAGCACCTCTTTAGAAATGTTTATTTTGATTCCTGAAAATAAGGTGAGAGAAGAAAAACTTAGCATTTTCCACATATAATTTTATTTCTTTACGACCCGGGTTTCGTCGCGTAGCGA
>WURS02454576.1:0-13974 GCA_011762765.2 Rhinocypha anisoptera
TCCCCTCCCCCCCCATCTCTCTCTTTCTCTCGCGTTATAAAAGGGCGGTGATATGTCCGCCGGCGTTTAAAACTGTGTTATGTTAGTGGGTAGAACTCTGGATTGCTTGGGGTGTGAGCCCATGCGCTGGAGAATATGGAGTTGAAATACGAAGGAACGGTTGAAAAGTGAGGAGAGGTATTAGTATCCCTGCACGCGGGATGAGGACTGCGCGCTCACGCGTCCATGCGTAGACGTTTATGGTACACGCATTCGGACACTCGTAACCGTATGTCCGTGAATTTTTGTTGGTTCTTATAGATTTTTATGCATGCCGTTCAAATATTATTAGAAATGCGTTACTTGTCATAAATTACTGCATATGTGTCTCTTACCCTACCAAGTTTGGCAAAGTAAATTTACAGTGGCAGTTAAATAAAAATCAAAATTTGATTTACGTTCGGATATTCGGATTTAAAATGTAACGCTTCCTGACTCTCGTAAAAAATATTTTTAAGATATACATTCTTTTTAACCGATGTGATATATTTCCCCTAAATGTGGCGTTAAAAATCTTGTATTTTTCGTCTGTGAGTGATTACGGCTTAATATTTGTTTTTAAATAACTCCCAAGACTGAAATTTTGTCCTTAGATAATTTTAGAAACCCTGATATATTTAAAATATATTAAATGTAGTGCTAAAAGTCGTAGTAGCCGATATTAGATGAAGAATTAAGTGTAACAGAAGAATGTAGTGTAATATATAACTTTATTAAGATTGCGTTTAATTCATACCTATCGCATATAATTTAGTGGCTTAATCTTGTATCTACTCTATGCAACTTAGCTGTTTGAGGAATATATTTTTTTTAATAATTAAATTTAAGGAGGAAGGAATTTTCATTAATTATAATGTTTTCCCTACGGTGATGACTTAAGAAAAGTAGCTGGTACAAAATTCAGAATTGTTCTTAATCTTTCCAATATTCAACTGTAATGCTAGCAAAATATATCCGGTAACCAGTGAATAATACGGAATACTACTAAGCGATTTTTCTTAATTAAATTCATAAACTTCTAAAAATATATGACTTTCTTAAGTGGCAGATAAAGTTAAAGTGGGATAAGCCACCGTAAAATACGCACATAATCATAAAGCAAGGACCTCTTTTTGAAATTAAATGCGCGCCTTTTTTAGATAAGTTACGATTCATTTTTCTGCGGAGTGCTTTATTATTTGGGTAATCATGTGTGTAATCCTGAAATAGAAATCATTGGAAAAAATCTCGACGTCTCACATAGGGAATGTCTTTTAATTAAAATCCGCGCTGTAAACCATCTTAATACCGGAGTAACTTAGGGGCTTAGTCACTTCTGCAATTCGCAGTTCTCATTTCATCCCAAACCAATTAAACCATTCAGTCCTTTTTTTGCTTAACTTCATTCAAAAAGCAAAAGCATTACTTTTGCTTAACATTCGCTCGTGCTTATCATGTTGGTGATATTTTCAACTCTTGTACTTCATACCTTAGACTCCTAGCCACGGACTGGATTATCATGCTCACCAGCCAACTCAAAGGTCGCGGGTTCGAGTCACGACGAGGACATGGATGTTATATTTGTCCAAAAGGGTTTTTTCTTTGATATGAAGAGGTGCTAAATTGCCATAGTCGTAGATACACACAACAAACAAAAAAAAGTACTACTACAGTTACTGCTCGCCAAATGTATCAACCGCCGAAGATTGCAAATTAATTTTCCTATTTACAAATTACTTATATAAAACAAAACCATTCTTTCGAATTATAAGACATGAAATGTATACCAATTTTCATTTCAATTTCTCCCATATTTTATTTTCCATGTGATATTTAAATATTTCTTCATGAAGATAAATACTACTGCCATTCTTTAATCGCAATAGGTTCATCACGTTGTACGAATTATATGGAAATAATTTCCTTCAAATATTTGGTTCCCTGTTTTGAGAACATATTTTTATCTCTGTCGGACAAATTACTCGACCTAATTTATATTCGAAGTAAAATTGAGATACTATGAATCACATTGAAAAAAATAGTAATTCCCTTATCTACGTGATTCATTTTTTAACTTACAATTGCTTCGATAAAATGTTTTCATTAGATCTTGGAGGGTCATCGAGGTCGAAGCAGCATAAAAGGTAGGGTAAATAGCTCCTGAACAGTGGACTTCTGTTCAAGTTCTTGTAGCGTAATTGGATATTTCTAGCTTAAGTTGAAGCTGAGTGATTTTCTGGGTGCCCCATTTTCCTGGGAAACCGTAGGCGGGAAAGGAATCGTCCCTCTACCCTAATGTATGAATTATCACACTCCGTTGGGTTAGTACTAGGTGGGCTCTACCTTTACCTAAAAAACCGACCTTAAGGCTGAAAACTTTGGTGATTAAGATACGTGTAGCAGTAAAAATTTTAAGAAACTGCATTTATCTAAATTATTTATTTTTTATAAAATACAAAACAATTTTATAAATTACACAACCATTTTATTTTTTATGCATGGAGAGTAGGATTTTTCCTGGTGTACACTGGAAACAAAAGTTTTTGGATCCGTTTTTTCAGTTGACTTTCCTAATTCCTCCGCTATTTTACCATTCACTTGTTTAGTACTGAAAGTGATATAGTTGATACCTTCAGTATTTAATAAACGAGATATAAATATATGTCACAGATTATTTCGCGAAATATTTATTTCATTCATTATTCAATTCGATATTTTTATATTAATTAATTCAGTGAAAGATGCAAAGGTAAATACCAAATTTTCTTTGGTAATGGTTATTAATATATCCATTACCAAATTAAGAGCCATTCTAACAATTACATATATTACAAAAGAAAAATTTTAATAAGTTCTCAATCCTATCTGATTGAGGTATAATTTGTAAATGAATAGTTTTGCAATTTGATTTAATGGCTACCAATTTTAATTAGTAATTTTTTCGACTTAATGCTATGTTGGCACAATGTCTGACACACTAAATATTTTATCACATTCACGTAATAATATTTATTCGGTTATGCGTTGTCATTGAAGGGTGTCCAAATTCGAGTCTCAGTGATACTCCTGTAAAAAACTAAATTCAAGCTGAGAGTGCTTTTCTTGGAGTACCATACGTTCCTGAGAAATCGCGGGCACTAGAGGAAAGAGAAATACTCCCTCAGCCACCCTACAGCCCATATGTGTGAATGTGTTTACCGTTGAGCTTCATAATAAATTACCTCCACTCACATTCATGCATGCATCAAGAACAAACTTCAAAGAGGAGACTATGTTACTCGAATGTACCGGGTACACTTTCTTTCCCCCGTGAAGATAGGCAGCATAAGAGGATCATGTGCTCCCCGAGACGCATACTTGTCAGGGGATGAACGATAATTAGCTTTATATCGCTTGATTTCATTTGTGGGTGAAAAGGTAAAACTAATTTAACAATTCAGTCTCAGAAATGGTGTTATGTGTAATGACTTCTCCGAATTACGATTTCCGGCGAGTATTTCCATAATATTGGTGAATTACTTTAAATTCCCAATTGGAACGTACACCCAGAAAAATTCAACATGGTGAGGATTCACTTTTTAATTTAAGACTGATTTAGGATAGCTAACCGTTTCCGGTAAATTTCGGGTTCTGATAAATTTCGTTTCATTCTTATATTTTACATGGTGTCATCTTCAACATATATATGCATATTTAATCCTTATGTACAATGAGTATCGACTTTTAGTTGTGTGTGCCAGTTAATTGATCTACCAAATGAGATTATACTTTATTAAATAACAGATGAAAAACTTCTCTTCAATCTTATTTTTTGTTTGCACATTTTAATTACTTTGTTGAATTATAAACTTCCTTTAAAAATGAATCAATTAGACTTCTAAGTAAGTTTGTTTTCTGCGTAAAGGCCTGCGAAAAAACACCTCTGTTAAAATAATCCTCAAAAGGGTTTTCGCGGAAAAAAAGTTAATTCTGCACAGAGAAATTATCCTGAAGTTTTGGACATTTAAACAAAAGATGGAGGAATATTGGAAAGCGTCTTGAATCTAGATTAAATGTAGTGGGAGAAACCATGGGAAAGGTCCTGGGGAAAGTATAAATAGCTTTGCGCATCTCCATATTTATGCTTGCCGTCCTAAAGAAATGAAATTTCTTTGAACGAAAACTGGTAAGGTTTTTTCTTAAAAGTGTGGTGCACCACTTCTAGGGTCCTGCCCGATTTTCTCAAATTTATCTTACTGCCGGAATACATTTAGCCTTCACGAGTATAAGCACATCAAATAAACATTGTATCATTATTATGGGTATTCATATGTCTGCACATCATTAAAATCCACCAGGTTAGGTTAATCCGAATATTTGACATCATTATAGTCTAGGTAGCATTTTTCGAATCTTTGATCATCATTCCATCTCACATGTGGGATTATCTCTATCATTTTAAATTATTTTCCTTCACAGGGTATCAAATTTACCATTATTTCATTATATAATTTATAATTTTTTCTAATGATATTATACTAAAATGATTTCTTATAAAAGTAATTATTTCGGATAGATATAGTGGAGATTCATGATGTTAATTAAACGAAAATAGCTTTGTGCCACACCTTTTGTATCTGATGATGGCCTATCAGCCAAAACGCGTTGTAATAAATATCTTAAACTGCTTTGAATGAGCAATCTTTAGTCAGATACTGGCTCTTAACTCATTATCTGTAACCGCTTTGAAGTCGAATCTGTTTGTATCTCACTGTAAACGAGAGAAAGATGTAATACACTATTAGGTTGGAGAAGATGGGCTGTCCCATTCCTAGATCAACTTTGTGGAAGACAAATGAAAATGTAGATGTAACTATAAAATATATCCGAATCATCACATTCTAGAGTACGAAGGTCTCATCTAAAAAATATTTTTTTTTATTATTTTATTTTAATTTTTTTTTATTATCAATTTTTTATTTTAACTACGTCTCATTAAGTATTCTTTCTTTGCCGATTTAAAAAAGTTTAAGTTAATCAGTACGTACTGGGGTAATACGTACCGGACTGGCGAATGTACTAATACTGGTACGTAAAGCTGTTGATTTCACTCTTTTAAATAAAGTACGATGCATTCATAAGTCATCTAGAGTTGTAAACCTTCCAATAATACACTGATTAATTGTTCAAAATGGATCAACTTATTGTTACACACAGTAGTTTTTCTATCAGTAGGTCTTAGCAGGATTATCGCGCCCTCTTCTTTGTGTATGTGTTGTAATTGGGCTTTTTCGTCAAGGTTAACAGCCGTCTATTCTTATGTTTTTCCCACACAGTTGTAAACATCTTTCTCCACAGATGGCATTTATGGTATCATGTTAAACCACAGGTAAACCTCTGTTTACTGTATTATTGTATTTCTGATCAGAGGTTAGGTGAAAGAAGGACATATATAGTCCCAATTGTGTCCCAATAGACACTTTATTATTATTATTAATATGCTTGCCAATCCTTACTCTCTTTTTATTAGGTGCACTCTGTGTCATTTATACGTTACGCCTTTCTTTGGGAAAATTCAGTCATCTAGTTCACCGAGACAACCTACCTTTGTTGTCGTAGGAGGAGATCTGTACAACAATAATCCCTGCTGCGAGGAAGGGATTTATAAACGGACACGGAAGTGTTCCTTGGATGTGCCGAGTCGAATTATTACTTCTGCAGCTACGTAATTTCCCCAACTTGCTCCCCCTTTCCAACCTCCTAACTTGGATTCTCTGTCTCATTCTTCGCCAGCCAGCTTCTTCCATAAGACGTTAAAGTGTGCGCGAGACTAGCCATGAGGATATCCTTCGGAGATTCTCTCGGGTCGAGGTCCTTAATGAGACCGTGCCTCACCGATGGTTTAAGACGGGCGGCTTGGGTAAGGGTGTGGATATAGATTGGGGGAGAGAATGGCTGTTGGGAAACAGAAAAGATATATAAGGCGAAAGGATAGGCGGAAGGAGCTGCGGAAGAGAGTTAGAGAGAAAGACGACCAAGGAAAACGTGTTGGGCTCGGAGTTTCGGTCGAGGAGATAGCCAGCCATGCATTGACTCCTGATTTTTAGGGACATTTCCTGTTTCTCGTTTCTCCAAAAAATTTTAAGACTCCTAACCTTTACTGGTGTCTCACTTTGATTAAAACCTAAAGGCCGTATTTACTTTTTAATTCTAAACGTACGAGGATTACAAAGAGATTACTTAACCAGTTTTTCTCTTTTGGCATTCCAATTCTACTTCTGAATTTTGCAAGTTTGTTTTTTGGTTAAATATTGGCTATCATCAATATCATGTGGTTAAAAGTTCGTAGTAAATTTCTCAATTGCCGTAATTAATAGAGTTCATGACGGTTGATGATGTAATTAATGTAATTATATATGCTTTTCCTTCTCCTTTATATGCTTCGGTTCTGCTCTCTGCTGTAATTAATTAACCCCGCAAAGAGTTAATTGCATACTAATTCGAGAAATTTCATTAATTACGGAACTTCAAGCTGAATTAAAGATTATTTTAAGTTTTTTGTTAGATTAAAATTGTTTTTAAATGAAGAGTCGAGAAATTTTAGTATTGTGAGGATGGTATTCGATTGTGATCATGTTTGTCACATATTCCCCATCGAAATGAACCATAATTAAATTATTTTTAGCCTCCTTCATTTACTTATAAATTTGTATTCGATTATTCTGCCGTAAAATGGTCACGGATTATAACCTTGACCTAATAGGAGGACTGGTGAGTTAAGGAGTCTCTAGAGCTGTGCTGACAATAGAATAATGAATGTTCCTGGTAGGGTAACACATTTCAGACACTGAATGTAAGGAAGCGAACTAAAAGTAGTCAGGTAAGTGTTTCCTCATCAGTCCTCAACAGTCTTTTCAATGGCGCCTTATCCTTAAAGGCGGCGGTGGTGGCGGTTTATGTGGTGTTATCACGTTCAAAATCCATTTTTGGAAGTCAATTGGAAAGCACCTTGATTATTTTTCATAAGAATAATCATGGTAGAAAATAGTGGCGTTCTTTTCTGACTGTAGAGGGAATTTTTCCATACGTCTTGATTTTACCGGTTAATGTTTATAAAAAATAATATTCAATGCATTTAAATGTCAACGATTTGTTGCGAATACTTCCACAGTGATGTGAAGATGATTTCAGGTTTCTTGGGCTTCTTTAGCGCTTTAATATGCCGTGCAGAAGCTATCTTAACAATCGATAGGAAAAAATGTGATTGTCACATTCCAAATTTAGCAACTATATCATAGCTTTTATTCGTAAAATTGGCAAGATAAAACACAAAGTTTGCTTTTTTTCATACAATCTAATCATTTTAATTCGGGTATGTTAAATTTTGGAGTCGAAAAATATACTTATTGGGTAGAAATGACAGAATTCAAGAATCAGGCTCAACATTATGGAATTATATAATTAATAAATATAACAACTTTGTAATTCCACAAATTTTAATTTAAGAGACCTGTTTCGTCGAATGACGTCTTTTCAATTAAATTTTGTGGAATTACAAAGTTGTAAATTTCTTCATTTAGAAGTACAGACCTATTGCATAATATTCTAATTAATATATTGGGTCCTTCGATCCGGAAAATAGGCTGATTCTTTGGGTGATACGAAACTTACCACATTAGTTAAAAGTTCGGGTGTTACGGTTGTCAAACACAGGAAATCCTTACACAGAAGAAGGAATCTTAGAACGATGTTCTCAACAAGTATGAGATAAAATACTGAAACGTAGACATGTGATCTTTTCGTGAGGTGTGACCCTTAATATGGCTTAATTAATTGGAGCTATGTATGCATATCGGATGAACTCAGGCAGTGTCCACGTTTGAAATCAAGGTGTTTCGTTGTTAATTTTAATGTAATCATAAATGTGTCATTTGGATTTTAATTAATTTAAGTAAGTTAATAATCTCAATTAATTATTTGATTAGGAGCGGGATAATTTTCATTTTCATGATGTCGTATTTAAACCTATAGTAAATCACTTATGATCTTAATAATTCTTTCTCATCAGTGTTATTTGATATAAATAACACAAATAGTGCTATTGATTTACTTTAGTAATATCAATCAAAGAAACATTTTACCTTTTCATGGGCACATTTTGGCAGCATAGACTATAAAATTTTCTACAATCTAATAAATGTGTCCGATTACAACGTAATGTCGCGATTTTGGCATTTATATTAATCGGTTGTAATCGTACTACTCTAATATTTCCATTAGACGTGACGTTGACTAAAATTTCTAGAATTTATTATTATATTGGTTTTACGCTTGCTAAATTGTTTCCAGATGCTGCATATATGTAATGTAAAAATCAATTATAAACCAAGTGAACAATGGAAATACAGCAAATAATTTTATTTCTTTAACTTTTATCACGAATCAGGCAATTTGTATTTTTTGCCTTAGGCTGGAAAGCACCCCCGCTAAATATTTAAGGAGTAACCAAAGACCGTTGTAGGATAGTAGATGAATTATAAAAGAGTTTTCCATGTCGATACATATTTAAAAATATGAAAATACTTACCTTTTTTTCTTATTGTACTGTAATAATCGTAGACTCCGGTAGAATCTTAATATTAGCGAATCGCTTATTATGCATACCGATAGAATGGAATTTTTTTTGAATTTGACGAATACAAGTGAGATCCATTGCATTGGATAATCTCCTCTGTGAGTCTCGTCCAATTTTTAAGCCGTGAGAGAAGTGTATGCAAACTAAGATACACACTGGAAGTTTCGTTAAGTGGAGAATTTACCTTGTGCATTTCGAATAGTTATGCTAATGCTTGCTTCTCTCCCCCTCGCGTCCTATCTTGCATCCAATCTTGGAGTAAACTCCGCTATGGATGTACGAATAGAGAAGGAGATTGCATGCGTTGAAGATTGAGATGGAAATAATATATGATATGAAAATTTCGAGCTGGTTTTTATAAAAGTATATTTTGGAATATGATTTTTAAAACATTTGAAATATTAGTTTGATTGTATTCTTTGGTAAATTCTGAAAATTTAGGAATAAAAATTCTGAAAAAATTCTGAGGCTGTCAGGACAAACACGCACTGTTGTCTTAGAAATATTTGAGGGTGCCATTGTTCACATAAATTGGGTTTAATACTTCTGCTACAAGTATTTATTCAACATTAAAATATGTCCCGAAAATTCACGCTTGAACATGCATTTTACCCATAGTTAGTTACCAAAAGTTTATAATTCCCACTGGTGAATTAAAATATAATTGTCATTATAATACATATATATATATATATGTATTATATATATACGTATAATATAATATTGCCGTGAAGAGAAAAAAGTTTGTTGTCTAATTTTTAGGAAAATTTAAATTTTTCAGGCCCGTAGCGAATATCTCACAAATATTTTAATGGGATGTTTATTAGTGCTAACGGAATACCGTAATTTTTCTTTCACGAATTCCCCGCATCGTAGCGACCCCTTTTTTGGTGGCTACCTCCCCCTACCATTTCGTTGGTTCTGGTCAGACGTTTCCGTATAACCGCTAACGGAGTGGTAGAACAAACCTAGGAAGGACATGATACACTTTTAGAAAGAATAAACTAACCAATTTCATTAGAGAATTTACGTCCCCTAGCCTCGAAGGGAGCACTATTGGCTTACCTTCCGACCGGGATTACAGTGCCGAGTCTAACTATTCTTCCCCTTTGTCCACGGATTAGATGCCGGTGTTGGAATTCTGATTGGGTAGAGTTACCAAAATGGGGAATTTTGCAATGATTTATTTTCATTAGCAATGGAAAATCACTGAGCCAAATCGATCAATCACTGATGAGGTGAAGGATGGGATGGCAGTGATGGCAGGTGTTACGTGAGGGCGATTATCTATTGATCAGGAAGCATAAGACAAAAAACAAAATTTAGGAACAACTTGAAGAAAGGACATGGAAAGTACCCTTTGCTTTACATTACAAGCAATTTATGGGTCCTGAATTTGGTAAATTGAACAATCCTCCTTACTTTTTCTGATTCTTATCGGTGAGGTATAACCGCCTCCGGGAGAACTGTTTTCCAAAAGGAGGAACAGTAACGATGTTGAATGAGACTCAGCAGAAAGAGAGTAGTAGGGACTCACAAAAAGGGGGGGTATCTCACCACGTCGTGGTTGGAGCTGGCGTAGGTCGCAGGGGCCTAGTGACTTCAACCTTCTCACTCCCTAAACCACTTTCACTCCCTTTTACGTCCGGTCTTCCGTTCTGCTCTCTCGATCTTCCCTCCTACAAGTCCTCGCCCTTCCTGACCTCTCACTCCTTCCGGTACCTCGATTCTATTCCTTCTCTCCCTTTGGTCACTCTCCACCTTGCTGCCTCTCACCTCCACCCGTGGTGCCTTCCTAGCACACCACACCTCCACCTGGCGAACACTTCAACCTCAATGTCGCAACTTTTTTAGGGTTTTACGATGCACACACGCACACATACACACAGCATGATGCCCGTTCTTCACATTCGTAACAATCTCTTTAAAAAAATCTCTGCCGTTGCACAAAAAGGTTTTGCTAATTTTCTTTTTGTAACGAAAAATTCTGTCTTTACATTAATCTTATCATCGTGAAAGAGTTCCACCAAGTGACGCCTTCTACGTTCGCGTAACAATCCCTTCATGAACTAAGACTAATATGAATAACAAAACACAGAAACGTAACAAATTTGAATGAATGGTATAATAAATTCTGATAATTATAAGAATTGCATCAGGATTCTAACATGCATTGAATAAATGTAATGGGCTGAAACCAGAAAAATCAAGTGATAACGTCGCTGTGCAATTCGCATAACATTCAGTGAAATTTTTAATTTCGCAGATTACTTCTGATACATTTCCGATTGGATAAAGGTAGTGTAATAATAGAACTTTTTTAAAGAAGGATACAGAGTATTGTACTTTTATGGTAATTGCAATCTGAAACTCATAAATGTCCTGATTAAATTGAATATTGTATATTTCTAAATGAACGGACCGATTTTAAATACAATGTTTCTTTATTTGTGAGTTAGGTACTATCGTATTTAATTGTGCTCAGTATATATCCTTTCATTTGAATTTTATAAAAATTGTGTGGTATTTCACTTCAAGTCTGCTCATATATGCAACTTCGGTTTTGGTATCATTATTATTTAATACTATTTTAGTAAATGTCATCAGCATACTAATTGAATTGATTGAGTCATTACCAAAAATATATATATGTGTTACTCTTAAAGATAAAGCACTTAAATACTCTTCTTGAAAATAAATTGCTCACTCTCCGCAAAAGGTTATTTTCAGACACTATATACTTGGAAAAAGGGCGTGGTTAAATAATTATCTAGTTAGAATAGATAGAATTTGAAAAATACTGATGGAGCAGTAATTTTTGTTTCATTAGTAGTAGTAGTATTTTTGTTTATAGGGTGCTTCGACTGCTATGGTATTTTCGCACCTCTTCAAGTCCTAGAAACCCATCTAGACAAACACTACACCCATGCCCTGGGCGGGATTCGAACCCGCGACATTTGGGTTACCCGGCGAGGACACTACCCACCAGGCTAACCCGGTCGACTTTTGTTTCATTTACAATCTTATATGCAGTTTAATTTAAAAAATAAAAATTTAAAATGTAGTTATAGTCGTAGATCATGATTTCATCATCCGATCATAAAACATGGATAAGGTAATTGTCTTAAAATTTAGGTGCAATTAATGATTTCTGTAAATTTTTTGTTATGCTTGTAGACCTAAGTGAAATATAATCCAATTTTTTCAAACTTCTTTTGTGTAACTTTATATGAGATATGCCTTTTAGATTCGGCTAAACATACAAATATTTCTTTGGCGGTGATTAGTCTATGGCTGAAATTTTTGACGACATCACAGATATTCCAATATCACATTTCGCCTAATAGTGTCTTTTGACTTTGTTATTTTCTTCAATACAACGCTCTCTCGTGTATTCCCACGAAATGCCGACTCTGCCATTATGAATTTTGAATTTAACCATTACGACTTTGTAATGGGGAGATGGATACTCTGTCCGAAATTTTCGGTGTCGTTTCACGTTTTGAGATGCGTGCAGGTTATTGGTGTATAATATGACGTTTGTGGAGCCGGAATTACTTTCATCCAAGTAGCGTCATAATAATTTGATTAATCTTTGAAATACGAAAGTTTAAAGAAGGCAGGACAACTAACCAAAACAATCTCGGCCTCGCAAACCGACAGCGTCACATCGATTTTCCAGTGGTCAAAACGGACTCCTAAAGAAGCCTTCACCACAGCTATAGAATCATGGCGTCGACATTGTGAAAAATGTGTACGGCTGCAGGGAGATTACGTCGAGAAGTAACACAAGTTTCATTGTTTTTAAGTGAATAATTAGTTAGAAAAAAAATCGGAGGTCTTATAACTTGAATGTACCTTTTAATATAATCTATCTTTGAAATAATATACTTTGAAGTATTGAGTCTATCCATTTGTTACGAAATATTTTTTACATAATATTAATGTTATCTATACTTAGGGTAACACTACTTACATCTCCGCATTTTTCGGATGGTTTAAATTTTCTATTGATTCTATGTACCTTGTTTCCATAAACCATTTCACTTTCATCCGGCATTATTATTTTAATGATAACAAAACCTGGTAAAAATTGATACAATGAATTTCAGCAATTGTTTTATTTTCTTACTAATACTTAAATATTGAATGGAATAAAATTGCGGAACCGTAACATTCTAAGAATACGGAACCCGAAAACGTTTAATTAGCTATCTCCAGTTGTTTAAATCGTCTTTGTAAACAATGGAGAGAGATCTGTTGCAGTTAATTTATTTTTATTTTATTTATTTATTTTCAATCACCCACAAACAGCACTAATAGGCCAATTACAGTGGGCTCTGATAAATATTTAACATTTATAATAGCAAGGATGAAACACACACATCCAAGTTAATTGAAAAATCCACCTGGTCAGGATTCGAACCCGCGACCTCCAGGTTGGCAGACGATGACGTTACCCCGCCACCACCGAGGACGGCATTGGATTAGTCTATTAAAATATTTCAAAATGTTTAATGTTTATTTATTATTATTATTATATCGTTTTAAATTTAAAATATGCTTAAGTGTTAAACAACAGATTGCTATTTAGCTGATTCAGTTTCGTATAGCTCCTGTCGTAAACTGGCCTCACCAAAAACATGCATCTTAATATACCACTGTCAGAAAATGCCGTCAAAATCATTGCACGTATTGCCTCCGCCATTATCTCTTCACGGATTTTACTCGGTTCTATGGTTGTCATTCCTTCTTTCAGTTTGCACTTCCTTTCCAACGAGTGCATGAGGTTTTTCGCCAACATTGAGGGAACGCTTCGGGGATGGACGAAGTGATCCGGAGGAGCAAGTCATCCGGGTTACGGATGGAGAAAAAAATACAACGCGCAAAGATGTCGAAATAAGTCGGGCGTTTTTTCCCAACATTTTCTGCGACCTGGGCTTGCAAATTCTTCCCAGCGGAGTTGGTTCGTCTTACGAGGAATCTCCGAAAGCCATACCAGCAAAAAAAGATCAGGAAGGTCATTTTCTAAAGGGAACGAAGGAGATTTCCGTCTGTTTTTTTTTTCCTTAGGCGTCTTAAGCCTGAAGGGAACTGAGGTCTTCCCGAGAAAAAAAAGATAAAATTCCTTTTGTTTTCCAATCCATCTTCATTTCCGTCGCAGCTTTGCCTACGACTTCCATGCGTCTCCGGAGTCACGTGTGCCAGAAGTGATATGGAGACGTACGCCCGCTCACACTGCTGCCACCACGGCCGACGCTACGCCGCCCCCCCCCGCATCCCAACTCCAGCCGAACACCCGCTACCCAACCGCCAAAGCGTGAGTTGTACAGTATTACAAC
>WURS02454607.1:0-13972 GCA_011762765.2 Rhinocypha anisoptera
AATGACTGTGTGGATGGGGGGTCTGAGCAGGTCATGGATTCCGTGAGGGATTTATGGCCTCTCCCTCTCTCGAATCTCCTTTCTCCCCGTTCCAAACACCGTCTGAGGACGCGACCCCTCCCCCCCCCTCCCTCCCTTTTCGTTCGGTTCCCTCCCGGAGGGGAGGCGGGGGGGAGGGAGCAGGAGGGTGCGCGCCAGGAACCGACGCTCCTGCGTCGCGGCGGCGGGCACCGTTTTCATCGGTCCGTTGACCGAGTGGCTCCCGATTGATCGCCAGGCATGAATATCGGCAACCATCTCTCACTATCGCAAACACGCCTCTCTCACATCTTCGTGCTGCGTGAATTGTCAAAAGAAAATATTCCAGATCAAAAAAAAAGCATGCACCACCGCTGCTCACGCGTTTCTACCGAAATGTTTTCCATAAATTGGAATCCGATGGTTTTTATGCTAATTTTATATAGCACTAATTATTTTACGACAAATTCCCAACTTCAGTGAGAGTTACGTATATACCCACATACATGTGAACACACGTAGTGATCGCAAACTGGCGAAAATAAAAAACAAATAAAATATTGGAACGCACGGAAGGGAAAATATTTTTAAGCTTAAAAAAAAGGACGAGCATAAAATGTGGCTAGGATGATGGAAAGAGGTTCCGATTCCATGCCGGAAAAAGTTTTCCCAAGTCGGGGTATGGAGCCCAGGACTTGCGAATGTCGGTCTAACGTGCTACCAGTTACGTACACTACACCACCGAACTGAGGCACCGCCGTGCATCTAATGTACCCATTTATCCCGACTTCGTATGCCATGAGACGTCGTGGGAATTTGTAGTCACCAACTGGAATATGAAGAATAGGCACGCGGCAAAGGGGATATGGGAAAATAGTATTTTTATCACACACGGAAATGTAAAGAATCACGGTGCGTTTTGAGTTACGATACATACACAGTCGAGATAGAAAAGATCCCAGAGGCAACGCAAACATTTACCCATAAGTAAACCATAAACTGACGAAAAAAACAATAGGTATTAATAATAAGTATAATGGTAGTAATAAATGAAAAGAAAATCACAGAATGTGGCAAGGAATACGAAAAACTGCTGATTCCACATAATTGTAATGTTTTTAAAGCCGGGATTTGAACGCCTACCTTTCTATTATAGGTCGATCGTACTATAAGTTACATAACTTAAAATACTAGTTCTGACTGAGGATCGGGCTCGATTGTTGCCGGCGGGTATTACCCATAGATTTATAATAATAATAGGTAGAGCGAGTTTTGGTTTCTGCGCATTATGCGATCATTGCTCACGTGACTTAAGGCAAGATGGCGTTTCTGTCATGGTTACACCTCTTGTTTATTTATCTGTATTAGGAGTTCCGTAGGAGTAAAATGCCAAGTGAGTAATATTTTCAGGGAATAACTTAATCCTAATCCAATAAGAGGACCATCACATACGTATTTGAATTGAATTTTTATTTTTTTTGCTGTTTTTTCATGTTTTCGTCATCCTGCCTCAAGTCACGTAACCAATGATTGCACAATGCGCAGTAGCCAACACTCGCTCTAACTAATTATAGCTCAACAGTATTACGTGTTCTTTCTTTTATGCGTTGCTATTCCTTTCCTCATTTTCAAGTAGTTATTGTGTTTTCGTCAGTTGGCGGTTGCTACATGAGTGAATGCTTGTATTCCCTTTTCCTCTCTCCCTTTGCATCCACCACTACTAATGTGAACAAGTGCGTAGAGTTATTTTCATGGTCGCAAAGTGATAAAAATTGAATTCCTGAGAGAAACAATAAGTTTAATAACAGAAAAAATCCAAACGACCACACAAGTCGCACTGAATCATCGAGCAGGACAAAGTTTTAATCTCAATCATGTTCGTTTAAAGTAATATATCTTGTTAAAGTCACTAACCAATCCTTATAAGATTACCTTTTTAAAATTTTCCGCGGGAATTATTGTAATGAAAACTGAAAAACGTTATTAAATCAGGGAAGTGTGTCGTTTCACCATCACTGTTATTCTCGCCAGCTGATGAAATATGCATATCACACATTTGAAATGCGACGGAATTAATGGGCGAATGTTTCTCGTTTTGCCTACTTCTAAGTGCATTTTATATTCTAAACATAATAGCCAAGCGCGAGGTTTAATTTTGTTATCAGATTCAATCTCCCTCTCGTCCAGAATCCATTCACTATTTTTCTTTGCATTTTTCCTGTCGTTACTGTGGTATCATATTTTTTTCCCAGATGTTAACGTTGGAAAATAGGGCGGACAAAATGAAAAAAGTAGAACGTTTCACGAAGGGAGCAACAATAAAAAAACAGAAGAGTGAAACTGCTTGCGTGGGTGAAATCTTGATTACGTCAATATGCGTTTTACGCCGTCTATATGCAAAAATCCAGTTGCGGCGTTGGCATGAATTCGGATGAACTCACCATGATGAAACAATAGAGAATAGAATATAAGAAAAGCACACGAAGTAGTGAGACTACTCTATTTATACAGGAATGTGCGACTGCTTTTGGAAATGCAAGGAAATAATATTATCATATATATTTATATATATTATCATCATCATTATCCTATATTAATGGAAGACCATGTATAGCACCAGAACTGATGGTAATTTACTGTCACCCCTGACGTAGAATAACCAAAGGCAGAAAAGTGCCATATTAGCGTCATGTCTGCTTTCAGTAAATGTGGTGACGATGAAGCTGCAGACATCACCCAGTCGAGGAGGAAAATAATTGCAGCTGTATTTGCGCATCCATTTGAACTTTTTAACCGAAAAAAAACTAAAGTGGAGTTTATCTGAAGGTAATTTATTCGAAATATAAATGGAAATGGACGCATTACTGCACTGGATTGTCTCGCTTATTCGGTCTAGCCGAAATTAATGACATAATAATTTGTAAATATTTTAGTTAGTTTTCTGCAATCAGTATTAGAATGTATGAGTTCACAACTGGCTATAGAGGACAATTTCATACGTTAGGCTAATATGACACTTTCGCGGAGTAAAAATTTATTATCGTACAAAGTTCACTGTGGAGGCCGTCACTTGGTGGAAATCCATGATAGAATGATGGTTTTTTTTTTTTAAATAAGAGTTATAAGAGAAATATAAGAGTTATTTTTTTAAAAAACCATCATTTTATTATCGTAATTCAATTTTCAAAATAAATGTATGGATTCCATGATAAAAATTTTATTAATATTCTTACATTGAATTCGGCTACATCTATTAAGTTTTAGCATTTTGGAAATATTAGTTTTTATGATGAGGTGAGAATAAAAGTGCATCTTTTACCATTCCTTCGTATCAATCATTTCGCTCATCTGGAAAAGCCTAATGTGAAGAGTATGCCTATAAGCTCTTACTCGCCACTTAGTTTATATTCTTTCCTTTGCCTGAAGCGTCAACGTAAGTGAATAAGGAGTGGACAACAACAAATACCGAGCCAAGAAATGAACGTATTCGATTACAAACATTTGTAACCGAATATGTTAATTGAATACGAAACGAAAAAGGTTAAAAAAAAATTAAAACATTTTTTGTAAGAATAATATTTTGAGGAACTATGAGTATGTAAATGAATGAGATACTTTCAACACCTTCCTGCCGTTTAACTTTTAATCTTTTAAACTTTTTTATTCTGTTTAGTCAAATGAATGCTCAAAAGAAGTTGACGCCTTCAAATTGTCCGCCGCGATTATCACGTGTTATTTTACTAATAAAGAAAACTTTTTTCTAGGGGATATTATTGACTCTAATTCTTGACTTGACGTGATCCTCTTTCTACATTACAAATCCTCATGAATACTAATCAAGAAATTAAAAGTCACTGAATCATGATGTTTGTGTTTAAAATCGTAACATATTTTCTGATAACACGTTATTGAGTTTCCAGCTCTATGAACACCAATTCCTCATATCTCTGATTGCCAAATGATATAGGGGCGAGAATGAGGTGACTGTAATTACAATGGATGCATAAATAAAATCACCGAAAAGTCGTGTTTGTATAGAAGCCATGCATAATGCAACCATGAGTAGCATAACACACTATAATAGACAGAAACACGATAATATTTCGATAGAACAGTCACATTTCGAGCTCGACTGATTGCTTATTGCTGTCGTACATTAAAATGCACAACCTTGAAATTTATTCCCACTCTTCTTGTGTAACATGTACGATAACTGGTCAAATATTTGTGTTTTTATCACAAATGATTGTATAGTCAATGAATTTTCATGCATGTCACCAGTAATTCCTGCGGCCAGGCTGCCAGCGGATGGGACTCATGAACGTCCGAGGTTGCAAATGGAGGAAAACTTAATCACGAATCTGAGTGTGAACGTGTGAATGTATAATTTGGGCACGAATTGATGAACTATCCAGACTGGTCTACAATTTATTCCCGGCGACAGCGGTTTCATGCTACAGAAATAAATATACCGTATTTTTCAATATGTAACGCGCGCGTTATCTATACAAAAAGGCATACATTTTTAAAAATGAACATGAACTACACATTAGAAAGGTATGAGAGGTAAAAAAAATTGTAACAAAGCTTGGATAGATTCATATGCCCTTCTTTATTGTACTATTCAAGAATCCAAGAAATTCTTCATCGTATTCTACACGGAAAGAATCAATCGCATTAACATCTCTTCTGGTATTTCTTCTGAATCGATTTCTGAGAATGTATTGAACGTGTCGCCATTTACGAGAGCATGGTGAAAAGTTCACGGCCTTGTACTGAGATGGCGGTAGTAACAATGTCATGCTTGTTTTGTCATGTTCTTACGGCATTTTCAACTATGTTAATCATGTTTCGACCTGAGTTTCCATTTAGTATTGTTTACACTTTTTTAAATATGCATTTTGTTCATTTAGTTATTTGTTTATTAGTTTATTTTGTTAACGGTGTATGCTTCGTAACTTTATCGCTAATTAGTGCCATGAGCGTTATCTATGTGAAAGACAAGTAGAAAACGTTTGGGGTGAGGGTTATCTACCGATAACCCAGTACTATATGTAATATGACCCTATAAAAATCGATTTCGTAATAAGCGGCGTATTTCAATGAGGGCATCCGCATTTTCCAAAAACATGTAAACCACTAAAATGTGATCGTATAAAGCGAAAGAGACCCTGCGTGTCCACGGTGAACACACACCTGACGAAAAATCTCAGCGAATAAAAACTGAGAGCACATTGGAAATACCCATTAATGTTCGAAATAATAACAGAAATAATAAAATATTTCAAATATTATGATTTTAGACCTGCTCCCACGAAATTATGAGAATTATTTAATATGTGTGAGGACAGGAATTGATCGAAAATATCCAACAACAGTATATTCCTAAGATTATTTGCAATTGAATTGCAGACCGAATTCATTTTCTAAATTTCTCTAATTTTCGGAATTATGTTTTTCACCATATGTTTTATTCATCGAAGACGATTTCTCAGTTTCGCTGTCTCCCTGATGGGTTTCTATGTTTTACATTAATCCGGGAAAAATTTGTTGTCGCATACCTCTGAAAGAAGTAAGATATTTAAATCACTTACGCACTTGGTGTAAAATAGTAAACACATCTTTTTACAAAAATTTTAGAAGTTCTTAAATTCAATCATTTCTGAATTTTCCACTGTTGACTTCTCGTAGTGCTATTTGTATCACCTTCCATCAAAAATCCACAGTTAAATTTATCATTGCTCGATATTTGTTTTATGTCATTAGAGTATTATTTAGGATATATTAAGTAAAATTTCTCCCATAAGGCTTGGGTTATGAACAAGCATTAATTAATCAATTTTGTAACTAATATAAACAGAAATGGAACACGCTAAAAACGATATTTTTTTCTTTCCCAAACATCGCCTAAGAAAATTAGAGGTTTAAATCACGAGGGAACGCCTTTACTGTAAACTTGATTGTACAATTGCTCCAGATGTTCACATCTGGTAAATAGAAAGTAATTAATCAAACAAGGCTGTCGTGGATAATTGAAAACGCCGATATTCTGGGAATACGGTTGTGCGTGGTGGTGGCTCTAGTACAATAAGTATTTTAGTAGACAAATATTTGAGTAAATGTACTGTTTTCCCCACTAAGGCCCTCTGTACAATGGCGCTAATTTGCAATAAATACATATAACAGAAGGGGAGTAGATGAGACCCACAGAAATTATTTCTGGCCTCAAGCATAAGCAGCCACAAATAAAACCGTGTCGTCAGATGTATTCTAATTTTTTCAGAAGTAGAGCCGAGTCCTCCAAAAGACGTGAGGGAAAACCAAAGCGCAGCATCCAATTGAGAAAGTGCACTAAAAATTGCAAGCGTGCCTGCAACGATCCCCTTCCCTCGCTCACATTTTTAGCATGATTTGAGAGAAAATTGGCCCAGTTTCTTCCTTTCCATTGCGTCTTTCGGATTAAACTAACAGGCTCGTAAATAGAAGAATGTGAAAGATGCATGTGAAAAACACTTTTTAAAAAAGTAATAATATATTATTAATTCCGATGAAATGTACTATTTATCGACACGTCAACAAGTGATAAACCGACGTTATCGATAGGAATATTTGGACATACAACTTTCACAAGTTAGCTTCTGTAATCAAGCCAATAAAACATCCGAAATCACCACTTGTGACACGGATAAAAGTTTTGGCAAGTCTATTTGAGTTCTACCCCAGTCTGGAATCAACCCGAGCTAGCAAACTGAGCTGTAACTTACAGAAATGGATCTCTGGTAACGATATTGATCGTCGCATTGTCATAGTGCGAGCGTTAACCTAAGAACACAATGTATGGTCTGGTGTTTTCCCGGCGAATACTCTGGGTGAAAAGTTCTCGGGTTTCACACCGGGCCAGGTCCTCCGTGTTCCGCTCCGACGTTTCGATGTGGGACTTGCCCATCTTCTTCAGGGATTCAGGAATCCAAGAAATTCTGCTTCCTGGTGCAGTTCGCTAAATTTGAGCAATTTCTTACGGGAATAGTATTCCACTCGTTATCTTCAAGGATTCCCTTCGATTAGCGTAATTAATTTTGGGACTCATGTTCAGTTATTGGATGCTTACAAAAGGCTCAAGAGAAATCTACATTGGTCTCGCTTATATTACCAGGTCTTTCTAGGAAGCTCATGATCATTGCGGTAAATTTTTATTTTTGATAACTTGAATAGTTACGTCGTATACATTAGCTTTCTTATTAGTATACAGTAACTTTCAGAACAAGATAAATATCATTTACAAATAGTTGTTGTTGCGGATAAATAGAAATGAATTAATAAAAATTAGACCAATAACCCAAGCAAGTATAAAATTTAACATATTTGTGCAGTAAGTATTACTTTTTAAAATATCCATGAGATAATAGTCCACATAAAATTTTCAAAACATTAAATTATTTTCCAAATTTATGTAACTGGTAATTCAGAAACGTATGTTCCTAAAATATCATCCATGAAATAATTGAATGAAGCCGCAAACTAACTGCAAGTGAAATGAGATACACGAATTCATACATTAAACCTAATAAAAATGTAATGTTCAATAATTATTTTTAATTATTTTAGCTGGTTAAATATATAAATTTCAGATAATGTCATTTCATTAATTAGTGTAAAAAATAGTCACAATTTTTCCCAGTAAACATTATATCACCAATATTTTTCACAAAATCCCCGCCGTTGAAACAACAAGAAAATCTTCTCCTTCCTATATTTTCTCCCCGTTCCGATTTAAATTTGAAAAGCACCATCGGCACGTATAAAAATCGTCATTTTGAATGCAATGGGAATGTTTGATGATGAAAACAATTTGATCAGTCAAATCTCTGGCAACAAGAGCATCACGATTTACCACCGAGAAAATAATTAACTTACTAACGTCGAGAAGATAGATGGATACGAGGCAGCGGTGGCTATAGGTGCTCGTGTGTTTGTACCTCGGATTAACCGGCGCGTGAATGTATTAACGCTGCTGTCCCTGTTGAACGGGAGAAGAGGGGGGGTGGGGAGAGGAGAGGAGATATACTGCAAGGCGGTGGTCCGGCAAAACGGGTCTGAAAAACTTCTCGCCCGAAGGTCCAGCCAAACCCGGGCCATAATGTTCACGCTTCGCCGAATATGAGGAGGTCAATGGTGCCGGACAACGCTCCTTGGAGGGGTGGCGCCTCTGGACATACTTAAAGGCATAAATTCGCACAAATAAACGCCCAGCCCTCTAGGAGAATCCGCTGTTTATCCGGAAGGCAATAAATATTTCTCTTCTCCTCTTCTCAGAGAGAAAAGGGACGTATTTGGTACTGCGGTCTAAAAATCTCTATGTTTATAGAACGGAAAGATGTGCTGGGGAGAAGAGAGTAACTGATGAAGTCCACCATTTAAACAAAATTCTTGCCTCACGAGTGTAGCTATTAATATCCCCACGCCTAATTCACAGCTGCTTTCAAATCTCCAATTCTGGGAGAGATATGAATTTATTTTTTTTTAAGCCCTTCATCTTAATTATATTACGGCACGATTGTGAAGATGGATTGGCGCTAAATTAATTTCCGTCCATTTATTCAGGGCGCGAGCATAAATTAGAGATTAAATTCAGCACCTGCGTCAAGCATGAAACGAAAAATCAATACAATTTACGAGCTGTTCAATTAATAGAACTCCGCCGTTTTAAAGGGCTAATGCAAGATACAGTCTATCTGTTAAATCGAGGAGGGACTCCTTTTTTTCTAATCCGGCTTGTTTTCACTTAGTACGGATTTTAAGCATCGGTATCGCGAATATCGGGAAAGGGATGGAATAGAGCCAAGGATAATTAAAGCATCGGATTCTTATGATAATTTTTTCCTGTGATAATTCGAACATGAGGGATTTCAGAAATATTAAAACATTAAGAAATCTTACAAAAAAAAATTTACACTAAACGAATACGACTTCATTTTCAACTGCGATAAAACGTTGGAAGGAGGAAATAACGGTAAATATAAATGCATAAATAGATAAACGCAAACCACCTGGATGAATTATTAAAAGAATTAATGGAAGCATTTTATTCAGCGATAGCTCTCACTACAGCAATTCTTTTTTCAACTGCCTTAAATTTTAAATGAATGTTTCGTGGCTTTCAGGTACTTTGAAAAAACCACAATATAAATAATTTTTTCACGGAGTAGCAAGAAGAAAGGCACGCTCATTTTATGCGTCGACAACCGGGTGGTTTATTTTCAATTAAATTTAAGATTATTCCTGAATTTTTTCATAATTCATGAACTCTCACAAAAATTTTACTAGTCTTCTCCCGAGTACACCCCTATAAACGGTAACTACATTCTCGCGTTCGTAGGCGACTTTATTGCTGTCACGATTACGCATTTACGAGTGCATTCCACAACGAAATGTTTCACGGTTGATATTCTGGGACGCTCGCTACTCCCTCAAGTTACGTAACACTCACAAACAAGAAAGGCTCTTTAAGGGAAATATTCAAAGTGTGTGAAATATCAAATGAGGAGCAAATACTCCTTTTCTCATCGTTATTTTCCTGATTTCCCAACGACCACCTTATTATCAGAACAAACTTGAACAACCAATGAAAATGTGTTATGGTTCCGATTCGATAAAGCTGCGTTGTGGGGTCTCTGATTTAAGAAAATTCGAGAGCAAACGACGAATGCATTAGGATGATGTTCTGTAAACAGTAGTTTTCTCCACAGAATTGGGTCGTACAATGTGTGCCGTTAGTAGGTGTAATTAGTTCGGTCCTTTACTAGACCTGACATAGTCTTTAGAGATTTATGGGACACTGGAGTAATATCTCCCGAGAACCCTTTCGTGGTCTCCGCTGTCCAAATTTTTCATAAACGGGTTGACCCCAAAGATAAATTTAATTGTATTAGTATCAGTGACCTCTCTCGTTTTTGGATGAAAACAAATTTATATATATATATATATATATATAGAGAGAGAGAGAGAGAGAATCGCTAATTTAGTCATGGCCATGTGCGAGATGTATCCCTGGAATCCTCCCTGGAATTGCCATGGAATAATAAGAAGGTTCAACTTAATTCACTGTATAGATTATAGTTGAAAGATGAAATTTTTAAGACACATACAACTCCAGAACTTTCAAAGGATGAAGATTTATAAATCTCATATTTAATTTCATTAATTATAATTTTACAAAGTATTTAAAAGTGGCATGACAGTATTAGTCATCATACTTTAATCTAAGTAAAAGGACAGAGTAATACCTTATGGTACCTAATAATAACTTCCTTTATGGTAAGAGTTACTTGGAATGATTTACATCAATGTAGTAATCTGTGGAAGTTAAATGATTGCGCATCTAAAATGAAACATTTAAGCTGAATTTTAACGTGGCAATTCATAGTCGTTTCTGCGATTTAAATGGATAAAAGTCGAACGTTTTAATTTATAGCCTTAATTGGAGTAAATATTCATTTTTTAGGTAATTTGATTCAGTTCTCATAGAGAACATCCCTACTGACGACGGTTGACGTTATTTATTTGAAAAATGTAAACTGCGACATCATCACCGTCGCCATTCAGCAGAGGGTATTATAATTCACCGTTATCGAAATATAGAAAACGTATTTATCGGAATTATCAATGTTTAACCAGCGATATTTTTGCATGTACCCATTTGAGCAGATATATCCTTTGAAAATTAATGATATATCAACAGTGAAATCTACTGAATATGAACATATTTATCATTCGTAAAATA
Source organism: Rhinocypha anisoptera (assembly GCA_011762765.2). NCBI lineage: Eukaryota > Metazoa > Arthropoda > Insecta > Odonata > Chlorocyphidae > Rhinocypha > Rhinocypha anisoptera. The sequence goes on from WURS02454607.1 coordinate 10,799, forward strand.
CATTACTTTTTAAAATCCCGTGTTCTTGGTAACGCGCCAGACTGAATAGATTCCCTTATTCGGGCATCCCTCCCATTATTCTGAACCACATAACCCCGTTCATTGGCGAATGGCGCGGGCGTACAGCCATAATGTATTCATTCCATTCATTCATCCATCCCCGAGGCAAATCCACAAAAAAAGATCCCAACGTGAATATCAAAGCAAGTGGAACACAATGGGGACCGAGAGAATGTGTCGGTTGAATCTGACCATATCTAAATAATCTCCTCGCCTTACTCCCATGAATTCCCCCCTTCGCGAAACACACCGGCGGTTGGGAACTCAATACCTCGTGCGATGAATAGCCTTCTTATCAGATGTAAGCCGCCATTATCCCGTCATCCTCAGAAGTTGTAATTATGTCGTGCGAACTCCCATGGATTGCGGAGAGTGAATTACGAAATATATTAGGCTTAACTCAAACTATGGTCAAGAGATGAATTAATATAATTAACGAAATTATTGTAAATTACTCTGCATGTATACATAAATATATCCTCAAGCTGAGTTAGACGGAGTATTACATTAAATATATTCTCAAATGTGAGAAATTATCCCTATAAACAAGATAATTATTGAACTCCATAAATATTTTCTGCGATCAAATGTGTCAAATTTGTCACACGTAAACCTTAATAAGGGGAAATTCAGGGTTGTTTTCCACATTTAATCAATTTAAAATGTTCTTTTATCAGACTTACCCGCGTATTATATAAGAGATCGCGTCTCGTATTTCGTATGAGAATACTAATTACTTTAGTTTCGAGAAAATGGCAACCCTTATAAACTTTATTACTAAAATAATGATAGGCCGTAAAGCCAGCATTCTATCACTAATGAATTAGAAAAGTTTTTCACCAGGATCATGTTATTTCCCATCTTCTTAAGGATGTAAAATATATGCACACCTCAAGGAAAGTTAGCTTTGTGGAGCCAATAAATAGTTTCCAATAAAAAATTTACAACACGATAAGAAAAACTATATTTCCATTTACATTACCCGTAAAGAAACATGCAAATATAACACCAAAACTCAATGCTACTACCAATATTTTCTCTGTAAGCACATGAGCCGGGTTAGCTTCCTAATGTTTGAGTGGCCTTCATATTTTAAAAAAGAAAACCACGTTGAACAAACCTGTATCCATGTCGGTATATTCAAAAATTTAATTAAACTGCCGATTGGATGAATGAGAAATAAAAAAAAGATCTTCGGGGCGAAAGAGGAAATTTTGGGGATGTTGATCGGCTGCTTCTAAAATCATTTGAAAGAGTGCCCGACCGCAGCTGATGACACTGCCAATGATGTGATACTCAATATTTTTCATTATAAAGACATACTATTTTTTTAAGCCTTTCGGTGAAGTTAGAATTTTAAAAAAATAAGTGTAAAATCTGAACATTTCAAAACTCGGTCCAATTTGTCACGTTTGATATAAACTCTCCTTAGTAAAACATGGAGACTTAAAATGGCTGATCGTTCCATTATAGCTTATGTGTCTCAAGTTTATAGCCGAATTTTGCAGAAATAATAACAGAATCGAAATATAAAAATAGGAGAAAGTGATTGCTAATGGTGAACAAATGATAATCTTCCGTCTTGATATAATTGCACAAACAAGTTTTCTCAATTTACAAGCATCGTTTCGTTTAACTGATAATATAATAACGAATGATATCATGGGTTCTTCTTAAAATATATAAAAAGGGATGGGTAGCAATATATTTTTAGGGTCCAGGTATAGCGCAACCCATTTCTGGAGCCAAAACTTTTTGCTCCCCAGCTATGGTGTTCCGGGTGACATCGGTGTTTTTTTGTTGACCAGTTGACCAATTTTCGATCGGAATGTGATTCGGTCCAACGTATATGGACCTACCAGTGCTTTCAACCGCTATATAAATGACAATACGGCCTGATAAGATAAATAAAAGCAGAGATAGCTTTATAACCGTGATAATTGAAAATGTTCCTCCAAATTAAATTAATTTTAAACTTGTTTTGATGCTTTTGGGTTAAGACTGTAGTCGTAAACCAGGTTTATATTATTGTGAATATTTAGACAAATTGAAATATTTAAATATTTATCTTGTTTTTTTACTGTCCCAATTACATTAGCTCGATCTTCACTGCTAGCGTGTCAATAGCCAAGAGTATTCGCTTGGATTCAAACCAGTTTACTTCTTTATAAATGTTCTAACAATAATATTGCATATTGTTGCAATCATTCTTCACCCAGTTCACGTTCTAACTCGCAGGTGAGTTTTTCGTCAGCATCAGAACTTCCTAAATTCCGACCTATATTTTTCTTCCGGTATTCTCCTTCAAATAACCTACGGCACATTTCCTTTCCTCAAATTTATTGAGATTTTTTACAAAGGTTAGTATATTTCGTTTTATTTAATTATTAATTAATAAAGACATGCGTGCAAATAACATTTGTGTTGACGTGGTGACATTAGAGATAAACCGTTGAAAATAAAGGGTTTAGACTAAAAATATAACTCATTCAACAAATACTAATATAAAGATTGATATGGAGATTACAATTTTTCATTAAACACAGATTTCTCGGAAATAAGTTCATATGTATGAGCAATTAAATCACACATACCATGGAATTGGTACAACCATAGCCATATGATTTTCATATAGTTAAACTAGTGTATGTGCTTTTCTGTTAAAATATGCACATATTTATGCCGAGTTATAGCTTTTATCAACAAACCTAGGTTCAATTACCATCAAATAGGAAACGATTAGTTATTGCATTGTCAAAGATATATAACTACTTTTTTATTTTGAATATATATGATTAATAAATGCCCATAAAACTCGAATATTTAAATCGAGAATTTAATTTTATGTGGAAATACTAAGGGTCACGTGGATCCTCTTCTTGTTCAGTCACAAATATTAACACCATTAAAATCCTCAGCTGATATTAAAATACGGATTTCCCCGTCGGGAAAAAAAAAATCCTCTGTGTCCGACAAACTCCATCGTCACCTTCAAATATCGTTATTCCACATAATCAAAGCGTCTAACTCTTTGGCAACGTTGAGGCTGTGTGGATAATAACGAAATCACGCAGTATGACTAAACAAAGAAACGACTCCGAAGCTTCTCTGGTT